>JAVHNF010086162.1:31194-46316 GCA_034783455.1 Micropsitta finschii
AGTCACTTTTTAGCACTTTTGTTTGTACCACAAAAATGAATCACTTACATTCTTGGACTTTACTAGTGCTTTGTAAGAATAGTCCAAAGAAATTGGTTTTGTAATTCTGAGTAAAAAGAATTTGGTTTGGATAGTCTGAACACATACTAATTTTGTAGAATAAAAGGAAGATGGTAGGAAACATCTGTAAATATATGATAGGATTCTACACAGTAAATCTCAAAAAGTGCTTTTGAATACACATTAGGTAAGAGGAGAATTAAGTGCTGCTTCAAGTGCACGCAGACTTAATTTTTATAGGTAATGGAATAGTATAGAAATTGAACTGATAAGGACAGGAAAGTTTCCATCCACTACAATTCTGCCTGTTTCTTTCTTCCTTCCTTTGCCTTAACTGAGATTTGTTTCTCAGTGATTGTCACAGGATCTCAGATCTTGGTTGTATATGACTCCATGTGGAGATGAAATCTGAGAAACTCAGGCAAAAGCCTTGTAATAACATAAAAACGTGCAGAGTTTGTAGCTATGCTTTTTATATGTTCACCTGAACAATAATTAAAACCAGTCAGCCATTTAAAGTTACCTAACACCACATCTTTGAAATAAAAAAAAGCCTTGAAGAAATGAACTAATCCTTGACACCCTGAAGGCTATCATTAGGATTTCACACCCTGCATACAATATATACAGCTCTCCCTTCAGCACAGAGAGCTGTTGTGTTTATAGATGTGATGGGAAAGAATGAAGAGGGAATCAGAGTCTTCTCAGTACCATTGACAGGACAAGAGGGAATGAGTACAAATTAAAAGACATGAAACTCCACCTGAATGAAAGAAACTTTTTTACTGTGAGGGAGATTAGTCACTGAAGGTTTCCTAGTGAGGCTGTTGTAGCTGTGTGCTCCTCGCTCCCCCCAAGCCGCCACCACGATTGGAACAGTGATCCAGATGTCTTGCTGGTATGCAAATATGTCAAGTCAATCGTCTTACCTTATGAATAGAGGACAACCCAGGGCTCGTTGAGCTCTCCTGCTTGGCAGCAGGCTGCAAGCCAGGATCTTCCCTTATGTAAGGGTGCCTCTCAAGATTATTCCTTGAGGCTGAGAAATCCTTGATTGAACAGATTCTTGGTGAGTGATTAATAGCATGCTAAACTTTGAAATCTTAAATATAGATATAAAGGATATACAAGAGATATAAAGGATTTATTGTGCACATATATAATTCTTTAGACATTAACTGCTAATCAAGTCTGGGTCTTGAAGTGGATCCAGCTGCACCTGAACTTACCTTAGAGAAGGAGTTTTGAAAGCAAGGGGCTCCTTTGTGAATATCATGACTCAACAGGAGAGCCTCCTTGACAGTTTTGTCTGACTGTGTCCTTTATGCAGTAAATAATGCAGTTTACCTTGCCATCAAAGCCAATTAAACCACTATCATGTTTACCACTGAACTTTGTTAATTCACTGGCTTATATCAATAAAGTATATAGTTGCTTCTTCCTTATGAGTGAGGTGTGTAACACCATCTATGAGAGCTCATAGTCTCAATCTCTGTAGATACTCAAAATTTAACTGAACGTGGTCCTGAGCAATCTGTTCTTCCTGATCCTGCTTTAGCATGGAGCAAGGATGGCAGGGGAGGGGCACGAAGAAGGGACTAGATCACCTCAAGAAGCCACTTCTAACCTCAGTCTGTGATTTCGTGATTCTCTTAGAGCAGTTTTCCAATGTTTTTTCTATAGACCAAATGGCTTGCTTATAATGATGTCATGAAACTGTGTTAAGAGCTCTACTAAATTCAAGGTACATGACATCTACTGGCTATTCCCTGCTCATGAGTTCTGCTTCCCTGTTACGAGAAGACATTAAATCTGTTTGACACATGTTGTTCTTGACAAATATATTTTGGCTGTTAGTCATTTCCTTGCTCCCTTCCAGGGAAGTAAAAAAAGGAGTTTTTTTAATCATTTGTAGTAGTACTGAAAGTTGACTGGCTCGTATATCCTCCTTTTCCTCTTCTCAAATAAAGAAAGAAATGCTCTTCCATTCTCTTGGTGCCTGATTTGTATGAGATCTCAAAAACAACCCATAAGGATGCTAAGAATTCAGAAGCTATTTTTTACATATACTATGAAGAAATTCTTTAGCCTGCTTGGTTTAAAAGCATCTTATCTACACATAGCATGCTATGCAGTCTTTACTGAAGGCTGAGCTCTTACCCTTATTGTGAGAATTTATAAGTCAAGTGATCAAACCTGATGATTTTATTAAATATTAATGTAAAAATGTTCATTAAATATCAGGTATCACCTGTAGGTATCACCTGTAGGTAGCATACCATTCCCACTAACTATTCCCATTAACTTATGATCATGAACATCCAAGTACTTCATTTTTTCTCTGTATTCTCGTGCTGTATATTCATATTTGATTGTAACAACCAACTTTCTGATCCCTGCATTTTACTTCTTGAAGATCTTCTTTCTCTGAAGTCAAAGAAGAACTCATGATTTAGTCCAGTTCATCTCCTATCCACTTTTCTATTTTTCTTCTATATTGGAATTCTGTGAACTTATGACCTTACTACCATTTCAGTAAGAACCTGCCAGTTGTCTTTTTTCCCTTTGAATCAATTTTCAAGTGAGAGATTGCCAGTTTTCAAAGTTTATTATTTCTGCCTTCCTGAAATCTATTGTTTTTTCATTTCCCTGATATTACATTTGTCTTTCTTAAAGATTATGACCTCTATTATTTCATAATCACTTTTACTCAAGATTCCTTGTCTCAGGTTCATGTCCTGAAGTAGCTGAATGCTCTTTGCAGCAAGTAATTTTTAGACACTTCATTGGTATAGTAGAAAACTATATTCTATGAAACTATAAAGGGATGTTATATCACATGCACTTCTGATTCAAATTAACAGTTATTTAAAGTGCTTCTCATCTTGCTTTTCTTTATCTTTGATTAGGGACAATGATCAGGAAAATTCTATTTAGGTGCCTGCATGCTATTTTCGTAAAAAGATTCTGGTGTAGTTTTGAGTATTTTCATTTTGTCTGCTACATATTCTCAACACACAATCTCACAACTCTAGGATGACTGTCCAGATTAAATGACTTCACAACATAGTGTTGTGGTAGGCCTGATCTATAATTCTAGACTAGTTGAACTGAAAAAATAATGAAGAAAATACATTGTTTGTATAATTTTCTGTTGGCCAAGAACATTTACTTGTCCAGTAAATTGGATGTTCTGAATTAAGATTCTGTATCTGCCCAGGGAAATCTGAATTTATAGCTCTGATTTCTTTAGGGAATGCCTTTAAACCTACTCTTAGATGAAAAAGGGGACTTTTTCTATTGAGGCTGTCATTGTGCTAAGCAAACGAGCAATGGAAACAGAGAGAAGTTAAAAAAAAATAAAAATAAAAAATAAAAAAATCCAAGGAAAAAATGGCTACAGCTTCACTGTTAGAGTTTTTACTCAAAATGAGATATAGAAATTTCAGATGTGCTTCCAGGATTTTTGGGGGGTTTTTTTGCTGCCTACTGTAAAATTGTATGACTTAAGATCCAGAGAAACAAACCTGTCTTTGCTTTCTCCTATCATGCAGTGACTTTAGTTTTCCTTTCTACAGTCCCATGACTCTACACCTGACTATGCTTCAGCAGCTGGGGAACTCAAAAGGGTGTGTATGTCCAGAATAGCTGAAAACCCAGTGTTAGATACCTTGACAGTTGTTGCATTTAATTCTTAAATGCACATATTTCTGATTCTATTATTCCTTTGTTTAAGCTGGCAATTGGGACAAACAGGGTATATAATTTTTCACCAATGTTCTCAACTCTGCTATGCAAACAAAGGAAGAAGTTTTGCCAAACAGATATATGCAATACCATTTTCATCAGCTAATTTAATTAAAATTTTGAGCTAGAAGGGCTAATGCCGGAAACCATTGTTTATCACTTTTTAGTATATTTGACAATGAAAAATTATTTGAGAATAAGTAATGTAATTACTGCTAAATGCATTCCAGGGGTGTGGAAAGTACTTGTCAAGGAGAACAAATTGTACAGATATAAGATGTTATTCTGATAACTTCACTTTTATTGTTGAAGAATGCAACACTGAAATAAACTGTTGCAAAATACAATTTTCCAGAGTTTTTACTTTTCAGTTTCAGCTCCATTGACTGAGAATTGCATTTCATTTTCAAAGAATGGGCAATTTCTTGCATGTTACAAAATATTTGCCCTTGTAAATTGTCAGTTGCAATGTCCAGGACGAAAATCTAGTTTTAGTACCCAAAGTACATGTTTTTATGTACAGAGTAAGATGAGGATGGCACCTGGGCAGCAGTAAAATAAAAATAAGAAAAAAAAAATAAATTCTAAGCCACAATATAATTTTTGGCTGAGAAAAGTTGAGCAGAAAATACTCTACTACAGAAGTCTGTAGTTTCTTAAAAAAAAAAAAAATAAAAAAAATAAAAAAAAATAAAAAAAAATAGAAAGAACTTTGTGGCACATTCTAATTTAAAATGCAGCTTTCTACTCGTTAATGAAATGAACTAATTAAAGATAGATAATCACTTACTTGCTAGAGTTCTTGAAAAGCATCTGAAGGGCACTTATCATTGTTCAAGACTACAACAGTTTGCCTGTAACAATTTGTTAATGTTAAGTTTTTGTAAGGAAAAAGTTTAACTTTTTTCAGAAGCCTAACCCATGTACGCCATGTGCATGGAATTTCCATGTGCTCTGCCTGCCCCAGTGCAAAAGCCATTTGGCATAGCCATCTACATTAGGAAAGCAACTTGACAGATCAGCTAGGCTTTACCAAGAGCATAAATTTACACTAATTTACACTAATTCTAGGAATAAATACCTGCCTCAGGTAAAGTTGTCAAGAGCTTCTTAAGTATCAAGTGTGGTCAGAGTCCCATTTTAGCCCTCATGGTGCTTATTGACATACATTTACTATATCACTACTAACTATCTCAAGGAGATCTACCAAATTAAACACTGCTCTTTGCCATTTTTCAAAACATCTGTGTACTGGGATACCATGAGCTACAGGAGAATGTCAGCTACAGCTGCCACTGCTGAATCAAACACCTGAATTCTCAAATGTTTTAATATGTGTTATTATTTCCATATATTCACTTCATTTGCTTCATGTCCTGTAGTAACAATGGGAGAGAGTGGCATCTGTAAGACCTAATGACTGACTGAAGGACTGCAAAACAATATCTGGATGTAGGAGTGTGCATAGATAAGTTCATGGTGATGAGAAACTTGGAATAAAACTCTTGCTGAGGGACAAAACAGACCCAAAACTAAGAGGGAGCTGATTCCTGTTCAGCAGCTCACTGGCTAAATTAGAATTCAGAGCTCCTGAGATCTGCCCTCTGGATCAGGAATGCAATGGGCATGGTAGGAATTATACGATATATTACAGTAATACTTCTAAATAAGTAATGCAACTCCTGAGCTATGACTGTGCAAGTAGCTTCCTCGACAATAAACACAACTGTGGAGAAAGAGGTGATACTTCAGTTTCCAGAACTATGCAATTAAGTTCAGCTAAATCTGGACTGAACACTCGCAATCACATACAGATTATACTCCTATTTACTGAACGAGGAGGGTGCCCTGGTGACAGAGGATATAAAGAAGGCAGAGGTGCTGAATGTCTTCTTTGTCTCTGTCTTTACTTCTACAGACTCTCCCCAGGGTCCCCAGATCCCTATTTGAGCTGCTTGCCAGCTATAAAGCAAATCGTCTAAACTTACAGTCTGCAGTAAGATACTGAGTAGTTTCATATGGGTATCGATCATAACAGCTATTGGAGCCTTGCGTATTTGGAGGTATGCAAGCAAATGGATTGTGGGAGCTGACATATGCCTGAGAAGGTGCTTCAGCTTTGTTAAAAGAGGGAGGACTTCACTGCAGCAGCTCCTTCTTCAGTCACTGAAGGAAATCAGAAGAGTTCATATGGACTGTTTCCAAAAGGGAGGAGGTGGTATGGTTTTGCAGGTGACTGAGCGTGTTCTAGGACTTGGGTCAGTGTCACCTATTTATGTTTTCTGTAAGAATATAATAGAAAATTAGCTTGATTTTGTCCTTATGCTGGGACTTTGCCAGAGGCTGAAACATCTCATATCTGGAACTCTGCACTGCTGCAGCCTTTGGATTATTGAGCTGCATGCTGTGATCATTAGCAAGAAATTCAAGGAGTTAAGGGAAGATTCTGATTTTCAGTGGCACTCTGCTACTTCGTGTTTAGATGTAGAAGTCTAGTTTTAGCCAATTTCTATTGAAGGTATGTAAAAATAATATAAGAAATATTTTAGCAAAAGAATCAGTTCTTTCACATTAACCACTATTCACACAGTTAAAAGCCATATAATAAAGGAGGTGTCATGAGGACCCAAACTGCTAAAAGACATGTCATACCTACAGTGAGGTCCCTTTCATGCATCACACCAGCGGGCAGAGAGAAAGTAGAAAAAATAGGATCTTTTCCTAATTCAGGATTGTCAGAAAACCAAGATCATTCCTGAAAAAGAACTTTCTAAAGGCATCTAAAATATATTCAGACTGAAAAATTTTCAGATTCAGGTTAACATAGTTACTTCTTGATTAAAGAACAGTGTTGTAATATAAGGCTTGTAAGACTTTTTACGTCTCTAGGAAAAAGTGTTATTTCTGGTGGGTTTAGAACCATCACTACCTCCTTCCTGAATCAGAGAGAAAGAACATCTGCCTGCTTAATCTCCTGTGTTTTTCTTAGTATTACTATAATTCATACTTAAACAGCTTGTGAGATCTCCTGGCATCACTTTACAAATGTACTTTACTATAGTGGCAGTTTTATATTTCGAAGTGAATACTATATTGCAGGTAGAAAGCACCAGCTGTGCTAGTCTGAATACACTGAGAGTGGCCTAGCAGGCACTGATTCCAGCAAAACGTCAATCAGTGCAGTGCAACAACACAGCAGGGAAGCTAATACATTTTCATGCTGTTTTTACAGAGCAGGAACACTGCAGGCTCACAAGCTCTGAAAGAGCGAAGTACAGTCTTGTACTCCTGCAAAGTATGAGTTAATCCATTTAGGAGCTCCTGCAGTGGGAAACATTACAATATACTACACCAAGTTGCCTACCTTAGTGAGTAACTTTCTTCTCATGTTGTTGCAGTTCTCGTTTGCTGCAGCTTTGGACTGGACTGTGCTGGTGATCACGCATGGAGGATCAGGTGGGCTGTCTTCTGTCTCTGATGTGCATGGCACTTGTGTTCTAGGACAGCAATCAAAGTCCTCCTGACCCCAGCTGGTAGAGATCTCAAAGGGATCAGGGTATTTCTCATCAGGACTTGACCCGTCGTCACTGGTTTTGGCATTACAAAGTATAAGTGATCTTGAAATGGAGCGAAACTTTCTTGACTTCCTGTTCCCAGCATTGCTCTTTCGATCCGTCTTGAGAGAGCTGGTGGTGCTGCTCTTTTTCCTATCATTCTCCCATTTATGAGGCATGATAGTTTCAAAAACTTTCTCTGCTTCTCTGGTGCTAAATATCCTCCAGGAAAGGAAATACAAAAAGTAAGTTGTAATATACCCCACTTTCTCCCACTTAATAACCTACACTACTGAAAAGCCCTAATGAATAAATCGAATCAACAGAGCCTTTCAGTCTGCTAACAGCCACGTGATATCTTATGACTTGCTAATTCTGTTTCTGTGCAGTGCTCTTCTAAATTCTCCTTCACCTTTTTATTCTCTTTCCATGCTCCCCAAGCACAATGGAGTGCTTTTAATAAATGTTTTTCATGCTCCCGTTGTGCTGCTTTCTTTGGGCTTCTGCTGAATTTGCATGTTGAAATCCCAAATTGAAAAGGAAGACACTTTAAAAGCATTACTCTGTCCTCCTAATATTGTTTGGAAAGAGGAAGCTCCTTCTGAAGTTCGATTCATGAAACAACTGCAATTCAAAGATTAATCAAATTGTTGATGTTAAGTTCTTTGCCTGGCACGTCTGATTTGTAAGTAGTTTAGCAAAAGTGTATCTTAGGCATGAGAGAGTAAGGAATGTTAGGCTGCTATAAGACTCCTACCTTTGGAGACCAGACCTCAGTTAAGACAGTGCATTTAACAGTAACAGAGAGATCCAGTGAAGCACTTAAGATGTGAATATCTGATTAGGGATTGAAGTCTATAAAGGAATACAGCTCCAATATATCAATTGGAAAGTGTCCCATTACAAATGGTCTGTTTCAGTGTATGATTCAGCATACAAAATTAGAAGAAAACTGAAGAAATACTATTTAATCAAAATATGGCAAAAGTTGGAGCTTTTGTAAATAATGAGCATGTTAAGATAACAAAGGGGAGCTTTGTTAAACTGTTTGCTTTTTCTCTGAGAAAAAGGTTTCTGGAAATATTTTGGTAGGTATGTCAGTGCTGAAAATTCAGCAAGAGGAAGCCTACATTAATTACTTTGACTTTCTAACTTAATTTTTATTGTCATGTTTATTGCACACACTTTCTTATTGGTTTTGCAGTACATAATTGATACTGTATGCTGCTATTCCAGAAAAAATGCCTCTTGAAACGTAAGGATTTGCATAAATCAAAGATGCTGTAGTTGAAATACAAAATTGAAAATCCATGTAATTTGGAAAACACTTCTCGGGTATACTATTGAGAGAAAAGTTTGTACATTGTGCTTCAAACTGGGTTTTTGTGTTTGTTTTGGCCTTTTCTTCCCCTGCTTCTGTGCAGAATTAAGTAGGTACGTAAGCACTATGTACTTGAAATGCCACTGGTGATACAGAAATAAATGACAGCAGATTTTCTAAATGATTCTTACGACAACAGTAAAGAGGGCTGCAAGTTCTGGCCAAGCCAGATTCATATAATAAAGCCAAGCCAACATTATAATAAATCTGCAGTATTATTTCCTCCCCTTCTCTCCTTCTCGCAGTAATGAAGAAAACAAAAACAGACTATAAACACTACACCACTGAGTACCTGTCTGAGGGAGTTTTATGGTATTGCTGGAAAGATACACAATTCAGTGTGAATCTGAAGCCATTTGAATTTGTAAAGGAAAAAAGCTTTGCACACAGATTTTCTGTGTGCAGTGAGGAGCAGCAATGAGGTACCTTCATCTCCCAGGGAAAAAAGATGTTTATTTGTGCAGTTCTTTCTAGCATTTTTGATAGGTGCAGCCTTCAAATTATGCAGCCTTCCATCATAATGTATTTCCCATCATACCAGTCCTAATATTGCTCTGCTCCCTTTTATCTCTTTTCCAAATCCCTAACACTTTAGAAACTTGTGCCTTGAGTATTGGAACTCATTGGATTTCCCAGCAGGACACTATTCCAGAGCAAAGTTTAAGTCTGTAAGTATCCAGAGAACATGTCACATTCCACAAAGTTGGTGTGTTTTCTGCCCCTCTCCTGTGTGTCTTTGGGATCCCCTCTGCTCCTGTGGGAGAGTCTAACTCCATTGGATAGGAACACTGGAACTGAAGTCACTGGGCTCCCACCTTTCCCCTCACTGGCATGAGGGAAGCTTTCAGGGTCGAACTGAGCTACCATATTCTCCATTCCCTTCAGTATATAGAATGTTGTACTTATTTCTTTTATCAGTGTCTCTTCATATGAATAAGATTTGTAACCGTGGCTGAATGTAGCCACTATGTGGATGAAGAACTGCCCAACAGCACAGCCACGCTCCCTTCTGACACAGAGCACATGCTGAATAGAAGGACATCTGAAACCAAGTGTAAGGACACAGTGGTCAGAGAGGATGGGGAAAGGTATGATATAGATGGAGCTCAGCTTTAACACATGGGCTTTGTGGTTGATGTGGAATCATTTCTCTAAGATTGCTCTTCCCTCCTGCACTGTTGAGAGAACCTACTTTTCAGAGCCTCTATGTAATAATTCATTTTGAAGTACAGAGATAAAAAGTGCTATGAGTTATATTAGAACTATAATTTTGAGAACTGAAATAAGTATTTGTTGGTATAATTCAGCATCAATTTGTTTACAATTCTTTGTACGCTTTTTTTTGTTGATTAGTTAAAATCTGACTGACACTTATCTCTACTAATATGTAAAGACTTTCAAGGTTTGGAGATTTTCTTCATTTCTTTCTTAAAAAAAAAAAATAATATACTTTTTAAGTCTTTTGGTAAGCCTAAAGCTTTGTCTTTTATATGTATGTACCTAATTGCAATTCTTGTGTTGAGAAAACCCTGTTAATGTCCCCAGTGAATTGGGAAATTAATCTTGTAGAGCTTGATGTTGCTTTTCATGTATGTTTGAAGGTAGGTAAAAATGCAATCTGCCCCCGTAGTCCAGAATGTGAAGTTCAAAAAGCAATAGGATGGCTAGGGTGAGAGAAACTTCTGCAAGTACCTATCCTCAGCAACCTGGGTGAAAAAAAACGGGTTCTTGCTAAAGGTGTCTGGAATACACATCACTTGAAAATCTGCAATAGGAATCGGTGCTTCTTCTGTGGTTCTGGTGATCGCTATTAGACACTAGCAATAAGAACATCAGAAATGAGCCCAAGTTGCACATTCAGACCTAAACAAACTTGCGTACAGGGGTAAATTATAAGAAAAAGAGCTTTTCATTCAAGGATTTCAATGATGTACGAGCATTAACTGCTCTTATTTCCCCAAAGAGAAAGAATTAGGAAACAGCTATTAAGCACATGGGTAAGCAGAAGATTTGATAGGTTAATGGTCAAAATACAGCTCTCTGGAGACCAGCACGCTAGAATGAAGGATGGAGAAATGCAGTAGTCCTTTCTTTCTCTGCCTAAAGCTGCTGAGCTTAAACAGGGAGCACTGCCATCAGTACTAAATACTCCAAGGGGTGCCTTTCTGACAATGCTTAGTATCTGGGATGCAGGGATCACATATAGCCACCTGTTGAAACAGTGAATTAAACATTGCTTTAAGTGCATTCTGCCATCCCACCCCCATGCAATGCTCTTGAGAAATTTTACCTTGTGCAGAGAGAATGTCTCTTTTGCCCTGCTGCATGAACTGTTTCCTCCTCCCCACCCCCAACAGAGCTACATCAGCTCAAAGACCAAGTTTAACTCTGAATGACTTACCTAATATCTTAAAGCAAGCCAGTGGCTGAGGTGAAAATAAACGCAGTAGACCTGAAGACTTCCAGTTAAATACTTGTTCTTGCTCTTAAGTATTAGTTCACAGCCCAAGTCTTAACTAAGGCAACATTCTTTCCAGAGCTGCTGATTCAGGATTGCATAAGTGGAAGAAATATAGGAGGTACCAAAAACATAGTCTATAAGTTTTCCAATAAAAATATCCAGAAATGTTATTTTATACAGAAAACAATATTGCAAGTGCCAGAGAAGCTTTATGATTCATTTCCATCTTCCACCAAATTTAATTCAAGGTATCGATGGCATGGACAATTACTTCAAAGTCAGTTCTCCAAAACATTCATCTTTTTCTCCAGTGCTCTCACTGCTTGTCATTTTCTTTTGCCATTCTTATACCTCCAGCATGCCTGATGGAAGTTGTCTGTGGTTTGTAATGCAAACCAAATGTTCCTTCTCTGTTTTTTTTTTTTTATTATTATTTTTTTTCCCCCAAGCTTTATTTTTCCAGCTTTAAGTCTAAAAGCCCTAACTCAGTCTGTCTTCTGCAAACAAAATACATGACTTGATCTCTGCCCATTTGGTTTAAATTTTTGGTTGGATGTTGAACCAAGCATTTACAAGATGCAAATACTTTGGTTTAGCTCCCAGACTGAATGCTGTTAACCAGACAGTAGGAAAGATAGAACTCATATTGACTAGCAAGAACTAGATAAGTTTTACATTACCAAGTGCTAACAGCACGGTATCTTGCATCCCACTTTAATCTAGAGCTTATGATCTTTGTCAGATTCATTACTGAACAGTACTATTAGAACTGAACTATTGCAGATGTCTAGGATTTCCAGGCAGTAGGAAGAGCTAGATATTTGGAAGTTTTCTAATAAAGAGTAAGAAACTCTTGGAGAGTTGAACCTACTGTTAAAAAATAATAATAAAAAAAAAAAAAAGAGAAAAGAGAGAGAAATTAAAAAATACCTAATCTTAAAATAAAAATTCAAAAGGAGGAACTTACAACAGCGAGGCAGACAAACCTGACTCCTGCAGAAGGCTGTTCCTCTTCATAGGCCTGGCAAAAAAAGACAGAGTGAATAATTGAAAACACACTCTCGTGGTGCCACGTGACTCTGTTTCAGTAATTCTGCTCAGTACATTGGAACGGAGCTATTGTTTCCTAATTGAAGAAAATGTCAGCAAGGATAGATAAACAAAAGCAATGGGATGCAGTATTGGGGAAACTGTTTCCAGCAGGGTCCCAGCTACCCAGAGAAGGCAAGACCATTTAAGGAGGTTGTGTCATTTGTTTTTACCCATTGCTTACTGGTCCTACGATTGATGGGGTTCGGGCATATGAAACCTACTTGAGGGAAGCATAGGGGGGCAGCCAGAATCTGTGCTAATCAAGTGCAGGATTTCCTGCTGGAGGCCGAGATGGCAGGCGTGTTTCTCGTATTTTTTTAGCAGATACATTAAGCTAGTAAGAATTTCATAGACCACATTTGCTCCAGTAGCAAAACAAAGCAGGAGTCACTTTTGAGTGCCAAGCCCTTGTATTGTTCACCACGAAGTGGTATAGACCTTTAAACCTACCAATTCTCCCCTTTATGGGCTAGACTGCAGCTCTATGATCCAACCTGATCAAGGACTGAGAATATTGGGGGGTTTTACACAAAGCATCCAGGAAATAAGAACTATTTCACAGATTCCAAATTACCTCAATTACACTTTTCATTCACTATAAAGTAAATGGTTCACAGTCTATTCTACTGCTGTGGCAACTGCCACCATGAAACACAGCTTGTGTTGCACCCACCATCAGTTGTGGAAGCAGGCAGCCACCTTTCTGCCATGTTCCTAGTCAGTCCCTAACTGTCAATTTTGAGTTCTGCTCACACTGACAAATAAAATCTTGCTGCAGAAACCTACTTTCTCTCAATGAATTTATGTGATAAGGTACATAGTGAGATTGTTACCTTCAAAGAAAAAAAGATCCATGAAGGAAAGAATTGTCTCTGAAAGAGTTTACTGAAATCAAGTCCCCTTTGGAATGTCCTCACAAATTAGACATCCTATACTTTTCAGGAAAATGTAAACAGAAACCTGATTTTTACACCTGGCCTGTCTGGTCATGGAAATGGTCAAGAGGAAAGTGCTTAGACACCTCCTGCCTTATGTGTTCCATGGCTTGAAGGTCCTGGATCTATTGGGCTATCACTAAACTTGCAAAAGAGAGAGAGAAATTATAAAATACATTTAAAATATTGCACTGATATGGTCTCATGTTTAGTGGTCCTGTGACTTGTAGATAAAACATGGACTGTGAATACAAGCATCAGCCCCATGAGAATGGTGTACGTACTGGGAAAAAAAGTGAAGATGAAATATCTACTCTGCCCAGTGTCTACAGGAGCTCTGAAACTTTCTGTCCTGACAAAAAAAAAAAATAAAATTGGCTAATTTATATTTTAAGTGTTTACAAAAAGAAGAGAATTTGCCACTATTATCCCAACAATTAAGTTCTCAGGATATTAGTTCCCCAAAGGAAAACTGTCATAAAGAACAGAGTTTCAGCCTGGATCACTGGATGACAATAAACATGGAGCATTACCCAACTCCTTTAAATTCTAATCTTATAGAAGGAACAAGGCTTGACACTGAGTAGTAAACAACAGTTACCAAGTAGCTTTTCTGGAAAGGAGGAGAAGTAGGGAGCTGACTGTGTTTTGGGAAAGAATTCTTCACTGTATTTGAATAGAGACAACAGTGGCCTTGTATGTAAAATGTTTTATAGTGCTAGTACTGTACAAATGAAATATCAATGAGGAAGCAAAGCCACATACTGTTTACCACTTAACTGTCTTACACTGTAGCACACACGTGTTTTTGTTTAGCAATAGAGAACTCATTCACACAAAATCTCAACAGTCCTGAGTTTTGACCCAAACTGATTGAGCTGGAAGCTCAAAAGAGTTGGAAAGCTTTTTTTATTTTATTATTATTATTTTTATTTATTATTTTTTATTTTTTCCCATTGTCACATGCTATTGCATTTCCTGACCATGGGCTGAATACTGTAGTGCCTAAGCCACTGGCAGTTTTGTTCATTCAGAATCATGGACTTCAGCCAGGGCTAGAAGCAGAAACATAAATATCACAAGGAGGGGCAGATTTTTCATGTTGTTTCACTCTAACCTTTTGCAGTTTTTTCCATCTTCTCTGTACAGTAATTGTTCAGTGCCCAGTTGTGAACAGAAAAGCAGGGTTTTAGAAGCCATAAGGAAAAGGAGAGCAAGAACCTCTGCTGTGCCTGCCATGTTGCATTAACAGTATGCTTTGATATTGGGTACTGTGGTCAATCTTCATTACTTAACTCTAAGGTGCTGTACCAGGAAAAGGGCAATGAACACTGATCAGAGGCTGGAATTCTGTATTAGAAGACTGAAATTATGTGGACTCTACAGAAAAGAGCTGTATAGATAAAGGTTTATGAGATATTAGGTACTATAAGGAAAATCAGCTGGGTTTCTTTACTGCCTTCTCATGTGAGGGATGGGAAAATAAGAATGCAGTAAAATGAAGAGAATTCAAACAAATAAAAGGCAGTGCTTAAAACCTAAAGCAGAATTAATATGTGGAACAAGAATATAGCAGAAATCATGGGCACTTTGAAGTTAGCTGTTTTGCCTTTGATTTCAGTACGACAGAGATTTCACCCAAAGACATAAGTTGATGGAAATAATATCTGTAGTTAAAGGGAATAGTATGCAGAAGGGGCAGCAACTCTTGCTTCAGAATAAAAGTCAAACAGTACTGTTCAAAGGTAGAGTGATACTTCTGCCATGGGATAAGGTACTAGTTACGATAAAATGGAGTAACTTTTCTGATGTCTGGAGTTAGTGTCTATTGGAGGTGGGAGAAAGAAATAGAGGAGGTGCTGAATTTATTCTTTATGACAGTTGCTCTTTTT
>JAVHNF010086185.1:0-11298 GCA_034783455.1 Micropsitta finschii
GGTAAAGCAAGGAGTGACATGAAAGTGTGTTGCAGCGTTTCAAAGTTCCCTGTGTTACAGAGAGTATGCAAGACGAGCAAAGTCTGCCCACTTACCTCCTTGGAGCACCAGGCACACTTGGGGTGGATGAGGAGACACTCTTCGCAGGACGTGGCACTTCCGCTGGTACACAGATTGAGACCTTCAGCAAGAGAGAACAACAGAGAACAGGGTGGGCTGAACTGAACTGCAAAACAGTGTTCAAGGGGTTTCTGAGATATTCTCAACATTAAACATACTGTAAGTTCAGACAAGAGCAAAGGATATCCCAGGAGCTTAAAAGGCAGAAGAAGGCATAAATCTCTCTTCACCTGCAAGGAGGTCTTGCTTTGTTTTCCTTTCCTAAGAAAAAGGAAAAGGACAGAAACCTGTGTTGGGGGGATGAGAATCTCTAAAATATTACTCTGGTATTTTTCTTCCTTTTTTCAATGATTTCTGGTTAATAAAAGAGTTCAACTATTCATCTTCCTAACAAAATACTTCAATCACTGTGGACAGAAGGCAATAGGTGTTTGACCAGCCTGAAATATGGAGATGGCTGCCCAAAATCATCCCAAGATACCAACTTTCAAAGTCACACTGGGAATATCATTTCAATTTTTCCAGCTGAATATACAAGGCACCCTTCCCCACAATTTTCATCTTAAAGCAGCTTTGGAAGATAATCATCTCCCTCTTCCACATGGGTGATTTCCATAGTGGACTCGTTACAGTAAATTACATTTAATTTATTATAAGTACCATTTCCACAGGATACCCAGGTTAAGCAGGGCAGCATGTTTGCACTGGGGCACATCCAAGGCTGGCTGGGGTGGAAGACACCACACTGCAGCTGAGGGCTCTCCCTGCCTGTGATGCTGGCAGAGGCTCTGCATCAGACAAGGCAGCAGCAATCAGGGCAGTGGTGATGCTCTTCACTCCTGGATGGTGACCAGCAACACAAGGGGTACCAAACAAGTTTCTCTTGCAAAATCCATGATTTAAAAGTTTGGGCTTTAAAAATGAAGTGGAATCACGCAAGTTAAGCCGAAGCAAAGATCAATGGTATCGGCTTTGAATGAGGCAGTTTGGTTTAAGCATGCCTGCAGCTATGAATGTGCCCTTCAATACCACCAATGCCTCAGATCTCCCGGGTGCAGCTATTAACTTCTACTGTCAATAACTGATTAAACAAATCTTCAACCGAGGATTCAGCACAGAGGCTGCACACTCCCAATGAAATGCCTCTGGCTCGAACTCCCTGTCTGCTATTTTTTCCAACCCAAATGTCAATAAAAGCATTGTCAGGCCTCTATTTTCAGCCAGTTGCATCTGCGGATACCAAAGCACCATGCTGCTGCTGGGTGTAACTTGCAGATTGCACAGATTTGCCAATAGGGCTGCTGAAGAGCCACATGGAGTTTTCTCCTATCCCAAGAACTTTCTGCCCCAAGACCTTTGGAGAAAGGATTTTTGCTGTATTCCAAGTGATTATTACACCTAAAAATGAAAAGCGGTGGCTGCCTGGGTCATTCCCATATGGGGCCAGGCTGTGAGTGCAGGAAGCAGTGAATCAAGCTGGACAGCTGGGGGAAAACTTAGCGTGCCTTAGGCTAAAAGCAAAAAGAGGACAAGTAGGTCTTGTAAGTAATTCTCAGTCATCACCAAGGCATGACCGTGTCAGAGCCCTGTACTGACGGGTCTCTGATGCCCGCAAGGTGGTTAACTCTAACCCGGGAGCACAACGTCCTGGACTTTCTCTATGGCTCTCATTCAGATGGGCTGCTTGGGCCCATTCATACTGAACAAGAGCCTTCTTAGGGCTTTTATTTTTTTGCTGGCTGTTACCATGTAGCCAGGCATTTTATTCCTTGCTCACATTCAGAAGTTATATTCCAGCCCCTGGATGTTGCAAACGCTCAAAACACAAATAGGTAATATAAAATAAAACGTAACTTGTTTGACTGAGTTATCATTTGCACAGAGATTAACACTAGCACATATTACAACACAGCCCAAAGCCTCTCCTCAAGAGCTGCTGCTCTGGCCATGGTGCACAGAGTAACACAGCAAAAATAATGGGCTTTATAAAGCAAACACTTGTGTTCATATCCTGGCTACTCGGCCCTGGCTCTCCCACAGCTCCACTTGCCCATCTGCATGGAAATAGCATAATATTTACCTCCATTCATGACTGCTGAATTTTTGAGAGTTTACTTAGTAACAGTAACATCTGAATGAAACCCAAAGTCTCCTCCTTCCACCCGCTGCCATGACCAAAGCAGCCCATGCTCCTGTGGCCAGCCATGGGGTGACATTCCTCTCGGTGGCAGCTTTTGAAGTTTCCAAGTATGCTTTTCTTTCCACTTTGGAGCAATACCAAACTGTTTTCAGCATTGTTGTGAAAACAGAAGGGGTCATGGGGATGGAGGTCCTGGTGAGGCTGATGACTTGGAAGATGACTCCTTTTTTTGTTGGGTTTTGTGAAACTTTCCCACTCTCCTTTGTTAACTGACGAACAGATGGATAGATTGCAGTGTCACTCCCAAAGTTGTATCTGTATGTTTTACAGTAGTACACTCAGGACCACTAGGAGTTAGCCTTTATCTGTGCTAAAAGGGGGATTTGTTCTTCAGTTCCCTCTATTTTTGGGAAACAGAGCGAAGAAGATGAGATTTGCTTCTACTTACTGTTCAGTTGCTTTATCAAAAGGAGATGTTTAAAACCCTCCAGTGTCATGAGTCACTGGCCAAGCTGCTGTGCCTCCTTTACACCTTGATGATGGGGATTGTCTTGGTGATGGGCAATGTTTTATCTGTAAGCCAGCTCTGGATACAGACAGATAAATGTGTCTAGTATTATTCCTAATGCATTATTTCCCTTACAGCAAGAAAGTATTTACATCTAGGTTTTACAGACCGAACAGATGGTCTCTTTTTTTTTCCTTTTTTGTGTTTTGGTGGAAGTGTGCACATTGGATGAGGTTTTGTGATTGTGACACTTAAACTAGCAGCTGTGAAATGCTCTAACCTTAAATGAGATCCAGCATGAGGTTTCCCACTGATCCTTACTTGCCTGTTTTTCACTAGAATTTGCGACCAGTTTTTTGATGCTTCTACAAAGCTTTCTTTTCCATGAATAATGTTGTATTTGGCTATGGGTCTCTGGATTGATAGACTTCTGACTGCATTAAGGCTGCAGGTTTAATCTTGCACGTGAAACTACACATCCTTTTCTCATGGTAATTTCTGTTAATTTGCTCTTTGATAGAGCAACATTATTGCTAGTATCTGTGATCCATGTGTGTTATCAAGCATATCTTTATGATTCTCTGGACAAGGCTTTGGTGACCATATGGTGTCAGCTTAATTAAAATTTAAATATGGAAATACAGTGGTCTGGAAGTGGGTAATGAAGGATCTTTTGTGTCCGTTTCCATACCAGTTCAGTAATAGATGAAAGCTGCAGCTGAGCAGCAGCTTCATCCAAGAATGTGAATTGAGGACACCATTTTAGCATTTGGTAGGCAGTTGTCCTCTTGAGAAATATCTGGCATTTTTTGCTGTTCAACTGAATGTAGAAATGATACCTTGAATCATGAGGCTATTTTGGCCTTGTGGATGCTGACCCCAAATTTTTCATCAAGTTAAGCTGCATGAAGCTGGCTTATCTTGTAAACCCCACTACTGCTTCCAGTCACATTCCCATAATGTGTAGGCTTGCTGAGGATTTCCAGTGCCTTTTATCATTAAATCCATTTACAAAATCTGGAATAAGTAACATTATACGTGGAGTTATTCTAATACTATTCATTCAGCTCTTATCCCCATATTTCTTGAAGGTTTTATAGCAGAGCAAATTGTTAGAGGGCTTCTTAAAATGTTAAGTTGTGCAGGGAGTAACAGATCTCATTTTTAAAGGAGCCAAAGAATTTAATACAAAATTAGTTTGCTGTTCTAAAGTTAAATTTAGTACTTGGTAAGCAACATTGTGTTTTAATATTAATATTTGGGTTGGCTTTCTCTTTTATTTGAGGTAACTCTGTGTTGCTTGTTTTGGTGAGTGAGAGCCTACCAAATGGCCAAGCCAGCACTGGATGATTTGGTCCTCATATTGTCAACCAGTTCAGACATGACACGTTATTTTTCCCTCATGATAGCTTCACTGGGTTATTGTGTGTTTCTGCCAGAGGCCATTCAGGAGGGTGTCTGATCCCCAAGTGTTGAACATGTTAACACTGACTCAATTACAGTTGATAGAGTGGGAAAGTCTGCATTTACTAAATAGAACTCTTGCCCCACGTTGCCAGCTCTACCCATGTGCAGACAGAGAATCAAATGAGCCCATTTTGATTGCTTTTCAGGCTGGTGCATATCCAACAGGGTCAGAGCCTCATTAACAAGAAGAACGTGCAGCCACGGACCAAAGAAAGTCAAAGAGTGTAACTAATTGATGTGCGGGGATTGTAGGTCATATCTTCATGAGACACACAGTGATGATGCAGAATGATTTAATTTGGAACAATCGGCATGCTTCACCCACGAGCTGCCACAGTGCCCCACTAACCTACACGCTGCAGTAACCTCTACTTTGGGTATCAATACAGGACGCTGCCCTTTGGGATCCCTCAGGAGCGAGCGCTGTCAGCTGACAGATGAGAGCACAAGGCTGTGGGGCTTTGCGCTGCTGCGAGAAAGTAGGTCATGGCCAAAAGTAGCCTTGGCTGCCTTTGTGGAAGTGTGCCTGTGAGAGAGGAGTCAGCTGAGAAAAGAGCTTGCATGGGTTTTGCGTTTGTTTTTTTAGCCCTTCCTTGCTGCGGAGCAGCTGGCACTACGTGCTGTGAAATGCGTCTGCTTTCCAGTATTCTTGCATAAAATATTTTTAGAAGTGAATATGCAGCCCTTATTTCTGCTTGAGGGAAGTGGCAGATGCTTGTGGCCTTTCGATTTCATTAAGAATTTAGAATTTTAATTAGATCAAGTGTTTTTAATAAACATTTTTTATGTCCTTGCTTTCTTCACTGTAGATTGCCTTAAACTGGGTGGTAGGTGTGTGTCGGGGAAACAAAGGTTGGAAATGGTTATTGAGCTGTGTGTGCAGTATTTGAGCTCTCATGCTTTATTAATAATAGGACAGACATGAAAACAGCTACTTTAACTCATCTTAAGACTCATTTGCTCCTGCTGTCTCCTCCTGTGAAGACCAGTGCCTGTTTGTGGCATAATGGTCATTTCCATGGCAACAAACTGTGTGATGGTGCTGGAAAGCTTTGACTTTTAACAGAGAATAAATAAAAGCAGATGCACCCACACACAAGAGAACCCTATTTTCATGTGAAATGAACAATTTGAGAGGGGAAAAAAAAGATAGAGGTTTTCTATACCATATTCTTTTGTAGTTTCCTGTGTAATACGTATGTCTTTTAAAACTAGAACTATTGGAAGTTGCAGCATGCAGGTTGGACTTCTTTCTTTGTCGTTACTCCATGTGCAGTCGCCTGATCGTGCATCCTGGTCTTGGGCACAGCTGCCTTTGTAGGCCATAGCAGTCCTCTGTAGCATACCATCACCTGCTTTTGCTGTCCTGGTTCTTCAAAGATTTCCTTTGACAAAACACTAAGTCCCCCTTTTGTCTTGCCATGCATCAAGACTTGTCAATCAATTTCTCAAAATATTTTTGAGGTGTTGCCCTAATTATATTTCCCCCAATATTTTCTTATATACAACTTGCTCTGTTTCTATCTCTTTTCATAAACACATTGTGCAAACAACTTCCTTTATCAGTAGCTGGAAATTCCATCATGGTTTGATATGGGAGTGCTTGGGCACGAAGCTGTTGCCAGCTAAGCCAAAATGCAGAGCTGCTCCGAAGGGCGTGAACTGACACACCAAAGTCACTTCTTCTATACAAACTTGATAGGAGGCCAGTCTGCGACAATAAAAGTTTATAATGCTCATATACAGCACTTCTTTAAGGATGAGAACTCTCTACAGAAGACTCCAAGCTTTGTGTGTATTTCAACTCCTATATGAAAATCCTATTTCTTTATTTACTATTGATATATAAGACTGTATAAATGCTGGTCTCATTTTGGAGCAGATGCCAGCACAAGCAGCTGATGCACCATGAGTAACCGATGCTGAAAACTAACCTTTTTCCATATTATGGAAAGATGTGACCTGAAATACCATACTATTTCCCTGGGTACAGAGTGTGAGTCTGAGGACTTGTCAGCACTTCTAACGGTACATCTTATGTTGACAGATGAAAGAAAGTACTACAGCTTTTGCTGCCTTTAAAGTCTGTACAGCAGTTTAGTCTGTCTTTTCCACTAAATTTCTGTCAAGGTATAAATCTGAATCTTCGATTGTGCTAAACCGTTTCTTAGGGAACTGTTTCCACGTTTGTTTAACAATGATTGCTTACATGTTTTGGTGATAAGTCAGCTCTGCCAGGAAGATAATTTAAAGGCTTCCTTCAAATTATCAATGTTGCCAGTGGTTTTATTTCTAAAGAAGCTTTTTCTGGAACAGAATTTTTGGGCTGTTGCACAACATGTGCACAGATGGATGCTGCTTTGTGTTAATAGTTGTTTAGGTTGAATAGATCTGTCCAGAATCATATGTTCATTTTGGCAACTCTGCTGTTTCTCTACTACTACTATGACAGTTTTGTTCCTTTAGGAAGATAAATAAATGAGTAAAGCTCTGCATTCACGTAAGTCTTTGCAGAAGCTGCTGTTGCATTTGTGGTCTTTGTACCCCAGCAGTGTGCAGATGCTGGGGTTTGGGGATTGTTTTTGAGAATCCACTTAAGGAAAAACAGCAGCCTTGATCTTCCATCACCTAATTAAATATAACCTAAACTGGCCTTTTTTTTTTCTCTTCCCATCTTATTCCTATTAGCCCTCATTGCTGCTCTTGCTAATAAATTAGAGAGATCGTTACCTTTGTGGCCGTGAATGAGCCTGCCAGTTGGCTGAAAACAGTTTGAGAACTGTCTTCCTATAAATGACTGTGTCCAACTGTCATAATGTGTGTACTCTCTGAACCAAGAACATGAATTTTGATTAGGCAGAAAGAGCCCACTGACTTAGTTTCACATGGTTTTGTTACCACTTTTTGCCGTAATGATTGAACTGGCAGTGTTGGCATCGTGGCTGCCAGATCTCCACTCGTAGCTGTTTATAAAGAGCTGTCTGGGTTATAAAAGCCTCCCTGATCTGTTCAGGTGAATGTTTTGAGAAGAGAACCAGTTGTTTCTTTTAAAAGGCCTGTGCTGTGTGTGCTTTGAACAATCAATTTGTCAGTGAAACTGTCGCTGACAGCTGATACAATCAAAGCATTTGTAGGGGTTTCTTTATATATCTGAGATCCTGACTCAGCCTTGCAGCTTGCTGGGCTGGACTTTGTGTCTGGGTGCCCCAGTCAAGTGCTACCTGACCATCCTGGTGTGGGCTGTGCTGGTGGGGTGACCCCAGACACGGTATGCCCGCGAGGTGCCAAAATCCCACACTTACTGTATGAAAGGGCTTGCCTGTCATGTTACTGAAGGCTCACCATTGGTTTGGGTGTGCTTGCAGCTTTAATGTCTTGGGGAAGGCTGTGAGGAGGGAACAGCTTGATCATCCAAAAGTGTTTGCCAGCCTTATATCTCTTCCTCCCTATGTCAGTCCTTCCAGAGAGAGGGCACCAGGAAGGTGCCACAGATATTCTGATGAAGCCTGAGAGAGCAGGAGCTAGCTAGTTTGCAGCATTCTCTCTGGAGTTGGAGAGCATTACCCCAGCATCAGCTGCCATCTCAGTTCCCTCTTCTGTGGAATTGTTACCTGGGGAATAAGTGGTCAATGACCCCTCCTGAGACTCCCTTCATGACCCAAAGCGCCTTTCCAGAGAATTTGTGCGTCCATTTCTTTTCATTATTGCTATTTATTCCATGGGCTCTGCTACACTTCTGCAGAAGTAAAAGAAAAATTACAGTTATTTCAGAAAAGATAGTGAGATTGATTGCCAAAATGGTTTGCTGGTTTTGTGACTTTTATCAGAGGTTCCTTCTGAATTGTCACTTCTCATCAGCAGCGGTGATCTTTCCCTCTTAGCTTTTCATGTGAACTCTCAGTTTGTGCTAAGACAGCTGTGTGACATCTCGAGCCGGTTCACTCTGTTGGTACTGTACTGTGTCAAACTACAATGCTGTCCGTAAACGCATCCCAGCTCCTAGGCTTGGTGAGCCTTGCTTTTGTGGGCTGCCTGTGCCTTAAACTCCCAGGTTTCTGATGCTTCAGACAGCTTGAAATATCTTATTAATAAATTATGTATCACTGAAATCTTAACACTGATGTTACAATTTCCTTTTATTTCCATGGCTAGATTTTGTTGTGATTAATTTTTTTAATATTGCTTTTTTTTTTTCTTTTGTTTTTAGAAACTAGATGCCAAATCACTGATAAAGCTGAATTTTGCTAAAAACAGTGAAGGTAAGTGCAGTCATTTTCTGTGGGTTTTTCTTTTTGTTTGCTTGTTTGTTTTTCTCTTCTTAATGGGCACTTCAGTAAATCCTGGACTGTCTCACTCATGGTAAAGTTACCGATTTGTGTTCTCTGTCAAGTTCGGGGTTTTTTTGTTTTTTTTTTTTTAGCAAAATGACTGTTTCTTGTGAGTGATGCATTTACCTTGAAAGTTCCATTTCTGTTTTTCCTTACACTGGGGAGCTGTAAAATGTTCAGCATTTTCACTTTACTATAGCTGCTACTGCAGTAAAGTACTGTTCACTTTAAGGAAAAGTTTCAGAAAAGTCTAAATTTCTGTAATATGTTATCTTTTTTTTCTACCTTGCCTATGCAATATTTGCTGTTCACTTGCTTTTGAGCAACTTTTTGTTTATAAAAAGAATTAGACTTAAATGAACGTGTGGGATTTTATGAATTGTGACACAAAAGACAGCAACCTCGAGTTTTATTTCTGCGTGGTTAAAGATACAGAATCTGCCATCTGAGAGAGGATGCTAGGAATAAAAAAGAGTGGAGATGAGTTAATGTTTTACAAGACAGATAATGATTTCTTTGAAATGAGGGTTGCAATGTCTTGGTGAGCATAGAATTCTGGAGTGTCTGTCTCCTTATCATACCAAAGGACTACAAGGTCTTTTCTCTAGCTGATGGTTTTCTTCTGTATTTTGTATTCCATCTGTCTCAAGAGAAGGGTGTTAAAAAATTATCAGTAGTCACTGTGGCCAAAGTCTTTGAAAGATACGGTGATACTGTGCTTTCCTTAAAGAAGTCCAGTTCTTACGTAGTGGAATGATGCCAGCCACACAGTTTCAGGAGCTTTTTCCTTAAAACGGTTCGTGCTATGTCATTAATTGATCAAGGGAAGATACAACAAAACAGGAAGAGTAAAATGGTGCATTTCTGTCCATTGTTAATTTTTTCTTTAAATCTTAACATGCAGAATGGTTGCTACATATGTAGGATCATCTCTGCTCACACCTGTATGATAAAAAAGGTCTTCAGATATTGCAGTTTCTTCCATTTAATGAGCCCCTCCTTAGTTGAACATCTTCTATCCAGAGCAAGTGTGTGCCTTCAGCAGCTCTGCTTTTGCTAGAACTGAAAGCATGGTGATTTGCTCTCTTTCATGCAGCTAGGGTGAGGCCTCACATTTTACCAGCACATTTCTGTATCCACCAGTTGGGCCATACCTGGATGCCACTTCCAAAAATCCCTTCCTTAACTTCCTCTTGAATTTCAGTCCCTTGTGTCAATGGTTTTCCTTCAGTTCTGATGACATTAAAAGAAACAGTCCTCAGCTTTTACTTGTATATGTGTGCTGGAGGTCGGAGTGCCTCCTCTTGCTGATCAGTTAATGGTAAATACTCTGTAGGTGCTTGCCTCTCCTGTCTGCAGGTGCTCTGAGCAGCCTCTATTCTTGTCTCCCTGCTGGTTTTGATTTTCAGATGGTAATTAAGAAAAAAAGAACCAAATAGACCCAGCATATTGCAAAAGTCTCACCCAAACCCCTGGGTCTAGCAAACTGATCAAGTATTAATAACCTTCTTCTAATTGCTTTCTGCTGAGATGATCCAGACATTTTTCTTTTTCCTCGTACATTGCCTTCCATCAGTTTGCTTGTTGTTGACATGCTTAATATTTATGCTGACCCTCCTGGGAAAATTCACAGCTTGATTAAAGCAGAAGCTGGGTTCCTTATTGAATAACGTGTTCAGATTTAATGGCATTCTGCTTGTCACATTTGAATACAAAATACTCTCCTCTCCTAAAAGCACAACAGCTGCTACGAACTTTTTTGTAGGACATAAGCTAAACTTTTATTCCTGGAAACAACACTGAAAAGAGAGCACTGGGCACTTTACAAAATACTGGCTATCAACAGAGTGTTGAATTACAACAACAACTATTATATTGTGGTACTTCATAGATATCAAGCCAGTTGGACAAAGTTCTGTGTTGGGGGAATTGAAGGCAGTAGAGTTCAAAACTGCATTTTTATTGCTTGCTTTATAATTCCCTTAATGTTACTTTCTCTATTTAGCATCGAAAAATCAAAGCATGGTTAAAACACATTGAATGCATGCTGAAGTTACACTTTCTATTAAAAATGAATGTAAATACCCTTCACAGAGGTAACAAATAGGCTATTTCAGAACAGCTGCAGGGACTTCATGTAAAATTTAGACATTTTTCCCCTCTTTCAGGTAAATATCACTGTCCAGTGCTGTTCACTGTATTCACCAATAACTCCCATATTGTCGCCATCAAGACAACTGGAAATGTGTTTGCCTATGAGGTAGGTTCTGTTGCATTTCGTTATTAACATTTTAGACTTCATGCATTTCATTCAAGATCACAAAGCGCTTTAAAGAGATGAGTAAGTTTCATTCTTGTTTTACAGCTAGGGAGGTTAAAGTACAAGGGCATGAACTGACTTCACAAATTGTTGTCCAGCTTTTGCCTTCAATATATGAAGAAGCCTACAGTATGATTTAAAAGACATTTTTAAACCCTTTTTCTAAGTTAATCTGCATGCATGGAATTCTTAGACCAAAATGAGTAGCTTTTATATGCTCCTCAGTTGAATTAATAGACAAATTTTCTGCTGTCTTATTTCTGATATGGTGTCATCACCAAAACAAATTGCCTCATTTCTGTCCATATCAATGAATAAAAAAATAGTATTTTAACTGGAGCTGTGGAAAGAGACAGTGCTGCTGAGCTAAAACTAAGAAAGCAACAATGCAAGTCCCATGTAACAGCAATAAAAC
>JAVHNF010086198.1:19033-31407 GCA_034783455.1 Micropsitta finschii
GGGGGGTTGGACTAGATGATCTTTTGAGGTCCCTTCCAACCCTTGGGATTCTGTGATTCTGTGATTCTGTAATAGCAATGATGGGGTTAAAATATATTCTCCCTTCTAATCTGTGTCTTCCAGTAAGGATGTAAATTAACAGTGTTCAAGCATTATGAATATGACAGTGTGTAAAGTGTTTTGAAAAAGCAAGAATATAGGCAAAAATCTATTTAGGAGAATTGCTGTTTTGAGGATTACTTTTGAGTTGGGAGATACTAGTCTTGTTGGCCTTTCATACTTGGAACTAAATTTGCTAAATGAGAACATCTTGATTTTGCTGCAACTATTAGCAGCCATAAATGCTATCCATGGTAAAAAAGGATTGATGAATGAAGGAGAGGCGATAACTTTTTAGTTCTCAGCTAATTTCAGAGCAGACTGCAAAGTCCAACAAAAACCATACAAAGTACTTGTTCCTTCTTGCTCTCTGTTGCAATGGCTAAACTCCATATTGCTGTAAAAGTAATTTGAAGAAGATACTGCTAATGAGTAATCACCATAATTTGCTGTTACCATAATGTAATTAGATATGTGCTTTGAGAATTTTGTAAATTTCTTCCAAATAAGTGAAACAATCACATCATGTTTCAGACTAGGTATTCCCTACATCACCTTGCACAGTGAGTACAACATAACTATACTTTAATCACAGCTGAATGACAAGCTTGTACCATTACAATGACTGTGGCTGTTATAGAAAGCACAGTCAGGCAACTACTAACTGTTTCCAGCAGTGTCAGTCTTGGGAGCAGTGATTATTTTATTTTATTTTATTTATTTTAATTTTAATTTTTTCAATGCTGGGAATGACTGTGTGAGTATGGCTTGGCTCCCCCCTTTGCATACACTTCAGTTTGTATGCTAGGTCCAAACTGAGGTCTGATTCCTTAATTTTATATAAACCAAATAATGCTTATTCCCATGAGCAGTTCCATTACTATGAGGCAATTATTAACACAATAATTACTGCGCAACAGATGTAAAGAATTTAGCAGAATTCAGCTATAAATAATTTTGTATTCTACAGATGAATATGGTCTCTGCCTGGTTTAGTTTGTTGTATTTGGCTTTTTCTCTCCTTATTTTATGTGTAATTACTCTCAGGAAACAGAATATTTATTTAATATTGTTCTTTTTCTGGGCAGAAGAATAATAAAAGATTTATTTGTTGGGGAAGAATGGAGAACCTCCTACCAGGCTGACACTATGTAGGCATGAAGAACCGAGTTAAATCTGAGTGATTAATTGGATTAATAATAGGAAGGTCAAATGAAGGACTAGGTTCTCAGCTTTTGCAGTTCTTTGCTAGTGCCAATTCCACTAAATAGAGATCGAGCCAATGTGATAGTTCTTTGGTGCTAAATAGACATGTAAATTTTTTCAGAACCTCCCTAACTAACCGCAGGATAGAACCATTAAACATTGGGGGCCCAGAATTCCAGTGTAATGATAAGCATATTCTGGTATTACCAAGCTGGCCACAAAATCACCTCAAGCATGAATGTCCCTGAGCTGCCCTAGCATTTACTAGAAGAATATTTACACAAAGGTTGTCCAGCCAGAGGGATTTATGAGCTGTATATCTTCTGGGAGTATAGTGCCTGCTTCTGCTGCTGAGCCTTCTTTCCTGCCAAAAGCAATAGGGGTCCAGAGAAGAAAGAAAGAGCACAGCATAGGGAGCTAGAGGGTGCTGGCATGAAACCCTGAGCAGCTCTGTCAGTGACTGAAGGCAAACAGGCAGCAGCAGGAGACTGTAATTTGGAGGAGGATGTGTCTTGGAGTAATGGAGAAAGATAGGTAAGGAAGATGGAATCCAGGTAATTCAGCTGTCCTGTCTGAAGGCCCCAAGGACAACTGTTTTCATACAAGGACCCTATAGGAAATGCCAGCTGCTCTCTGTTAGCAGTGGGAACAGGAACTCTCAGGTCAAAATGATGCTCTTGGGTAGCAAAGCAGGCCTTCATTTTTCTGCTCTCTCTCTTCTGCTGATAAAATAGATAGCCTACCTATAGACATATATGATGCATATAATTAGCATAAAAACATACCAATGAAAAACTTACCCAGAGGAAAAAGATTTTCACCAGATGAAATACCTTGTGTTTCCTCTTTCTTTTAACCAGGGGTTGGTATTCCAGCTTTCTACTGCTCTAAGATTAGTGACTTCAGTTACACCTGTAAGGGTCATCTCCCATGGATGGAAGAGTCTCTTTGTGGTGTAGACATCAGTTTTGATGTGCAGGCTCCTTCAAAAACACATTCAAAATTCAGCAAAGGCAACCCAGCCCTGCATCTCTTTCTCTGAGAGAGCAGATAAACAGTTCTTGCACTTTATTTTGAGGAGGTACATGAAGCTCTAAAGCTTCAATCCCCTCTGCTCACCTCAATACATATTTTTAAGTCTGTTTTAGATAAAATTCCTATATTTCATGAGATTTTTCCCGTATCTTCTGCTGCCCTTGGCCAATACACTTTCTTCCATGAGCTATTGTGCAGCAAGGTACAGGATTGCTTACTTGTGTATCTGCTTTTCTGTTTAATTTTTATGCATTTTTGACTGAAAATTACCATTTAGCTATGAGTAGCAATTTGTTATTAACAGTGAAGCTAGGCAAGAGAATGGACTGACAGCTTTGTATAAAGTTGCTGTCAAGCAGTGCTGGCAGCAGCATGAAACATAGTGAGTAAGGAAATGAAAGCTGTTCCTGAAAAATCTGCAGAGTTCCAGTTTAATCAAAACAACCATGGCATGCAAGTCAGTCACACAGGAGCAAAGAACTCAAAGCAGACTGTGATGATATAAATCACTCAAGAAGTGCATAGGCACCTCTTCACTCTTTAAATACCACTTTGGATCTACACAGGATGAATCTCATTTTACAGTCAATTGTAAAGGACTGCAGAAGGGAATTTGTCAATCTGATCCAGAATACAAAAGCAGACTGGCAATATGGTTTATTCTATTTTATCAGATAAAAGCATGCACTGTGAGTCAACTTGCTGGAAGAAACATCACAAGTAAAACTGACCTGACTGTAAAAGATGGCTTAAACAGTTTACCTACAGAAAAAATGGCAAGGGAGAGGAATAACTTTCATAAAGCTATAGATACATTTTCATTCATGTTACATTCACATCTAGTATCATCCCCCCACCTGCATTGAAATAGCAGAGCTCTTATATGGAAATGGTGTATTATCCAAAGGCAGTCTAGAGATTTCTGACCTGTGACAAAAAACAAAATCAAATGTTTTCTACATGGATAAGGAGAAAATAAACCTACTTCAGTTTCAGTGGAAAGCTTCCAGATTCAGTGAAGGCTATTTAGATAATTATTTTTGTCATGGAATGATTAATCAAAATGAAGAGACCAATAGACAAATAGAATACTATAGACAAAATTGGTTACACTGTATCAAAAATAAGCTAAAAGTATTGCTTCTAGGAATAATTCTTATGTTGAACTGTCTTGAGTCTAATTCAGCCAGTGTTCAAAGTTGTGAGTCCACAACAAAGGAAGTAGGAAGAGATATTAAGCACTTTGTGTGAGCTAACTTGGGCATAGACGAGGTTTGCTAACGCAAACCCAAAGTAGCAAATATAAACTTAAACTAGAAACTGTTCCAATTACCTATATTCTATTTCTGGCACATTTCTGTATGTATTAAGACTGAGACACTAGTGAAGGCTTGAATGCCAAAAAGAGCCAGGTACTGGAGAAGAAAACTATGTTCTAATTAGATTGAAATACTTTCAACATATTAATGTGTTGTTTTCCCCAAAGATGATCTTGACTTACTGAATTTTCCTGTCATTTAAAAATAACCAGTTAGCAGCTCTGGTCTGATGTTTTTTTTTTTTTTTTTTTTTTTTCTCTCACAGTTTTTTAAGAAAGCTGTAGAGTGCTGTTTGTGTTTGCCAACTTCATAATCTGTTTTTAAACTCCTCCAGGGTAACTTAACTAGAGCTCTTCTGTCTATATACTATACACAGTGTTCCTAGATGAGAAAATATCTGTATATTTTGAAACTACTATCATAATCTTTCAAGTTTCATATCTATAAAACCATGGCTCAATTCAGAAATGCAAATCACATTTGGAGGTATGTATCACAAAGGAGGAACGTATTTCAGCAGCAGTCCACAAGGAGGTTTATGTGGAAGCTGCCTTTACCACATATACCACGGGCTCATATTACCCGAAATAGATGCAAGGCTTTCTAAGCTCTGGTCTTGATTATTCTGCTTTCACAATGTCTTAAAGCAGATTAGACTGGGACCTCTTTTCAAGCAGAAAGCTAAACGGATAAGTAAAATGAACATAGGTGCACATTGCTGTGTTTAAATAGTCTTGAAATGGTTCTTTGTCTCCCACAGTACTCTACCTGCCCAAGTATTACAAATAATCAAGCTTTTACTCTCTCTTAGAGAAGCTCAACATGTAATTTTGGCCTCTGAAAATAATAATCAGTCTTTCAGTTGCACATAAAGAGTTCTGGACAGTTCTGATGCCTGTCTGGCAGTGTTCAAGGCCAGGTCGGATGGGGCTTATAGCAACATGGTTTAGTGGAAGGTGTCCCAGACCATGGCAGAGGGGTTACAACTAGATGATCTTTAAGATCCCTTCCAACCCAAACCGTTCTATGATTCTATTATTGTCACTTAAGAATTGGTATGTTTGTGAAGTTTTGCTCTTCTGTGTCAGCCTGAACTTTGCCAGAACTTTAGAATCTGCATTTTCTTGTGATTAAAATGTTTGATTTATAACAACTGTTTTTGTATCTCAGGGGCGTGATCACCAGTGCAGGAGGAGCTGTAAGGGTACAGACACTTCCAGGACAGGAAAACTACCCGGCTGTAAATGCTAATGGGATCCAGTCTCAGATGCTCACTAGATGGACTTCATCTTTCTCAGTGACTGGTAGGTGGATCACACTATTTTGCAAACTTATTTGAAATGTTAAATGTTAAATGTTAAATATAGGAAACTTCTTCAGTGCTCCTGCAAGCAATCACATTTGTTTATGCTCTCTGAAGTGTAGTAACAGAACTTTTCACTTTTAATTATTTTATCTTCATTTTCCAATGATTTCCTTAAAATACTGTTCCTGCTAGACTGGCTAGTCTGTAGCAGAAGCCAGTACATAAAAATAGATTACAGCTATCTAGAATATAATGACATAATAGTAAGCAGTTGACAGTGCAGTTCCATGACAGTTTAAGTTGATAACAGTCAGTGCTTCCATCCTGCTATTGCAGTCCTGTCCTCCTACCACTTCCAGCTATAGTTTTATCCTTTCTCTCCCCCTGCCCACCTTTGTGCAGGCAGTAGCACTTGTCAGGCACTTCAAAGAGCTTGTGCAGTGTTCCCTGTAAATAGAACATTGACCCTCCAAGACAAGGGATAATGCCAACTTAGATGTGATGTGGTGATGAAGTTATAATGTGCTTTTCAGAAGTTTTTCTCTGTGTAGCTGAGATACTGTGCCCATTTGCAAACCAGTTACAAATTGTATAAAGAATCCTACTGGTTATACGTGCTGTGCTTTCAAAAAGAAAAATGTTTTCTGGTATATTTTTTCTAAGTTTGGGAAATGTATCTCTCTAATGTGTTTTTATTATTTACACAGGTAAAATTCAGCCTGCTATCTGAAGATACTAGTAAACCTTTATTGCGTATCAATAGTTAAGAACCTGGAATTACAGGTGCTTTTGGTGAGGGTGTAAATGAAATCCACTTCTCCAGATCAAGTCCTGAGTTTATCTGCTAGAAATAATGGCTACTACAGCTCAGAACTTCTCATCAGTTAAATATGCTGTAATTACTCAGCAATAATAAGTTAATAAGTAATAAGTTGCTGTTGTTTCAAATGCAAAAGCTTAGAGAACCTGTAAAACAAGGAATACAATACTGGATTACACCAAAGATTTGTCTAGGCCTGTGTCCTACTCCTAGAGTAGCTAAAACCAGATGAAGAAGAAAGATTACTGGAAATAAGTATAGTGGTCTTCAAGCACCTGTAATTTCATTTAAATGCATTAAAATACAGTAAATTTATTCTTCCAATATTTGAACAGGTATCAAGAACACAGTGCTTGAATCAGTTGGACGATCTGTATCAACAGCACGTCCTTCTACAGGTATGAGGTCCCTTCAACAAGAGAAGCCTCTCGTGATAAGATGTGTTACACTGCATGAATCCCTGGCTAAAATGACATCTTTCATATAATTCATTTAATTTTAAAGAAGAAAACATACAATATCTCTTCATGCAGTATATTTTTCATCAGCAAAAAGAGCAATCATTTGTAATTGAGGAGATGGATTCCGATTTCAGTTAAAAAAAAACCCAAAGTTGAATTAATTTTGCAAAGTAATACAGATAGCATAAAGGAAGGAAAGAGTTCATGAGCTCATGGGTTATTCATTCCTATTAAGTGACAGCGAAGACAGAGATCACAAATTCTTTCTTACAGAAAAGTGAGTGTTGTCAGAACTTGTGTAGTAAAAAATCAGGTGTTATGTGAATTTCTCCACAGAAAATGCTGCGTTAAAAGGATAGATCAGTTTTTATGAAAGTTAGTGGTATATAAATACTGGACTTGGGATGTTGTTTGCAAATAGACTATCTGCTTTAAAGGTTAATTCATGGTTTGCTTCCAAAGCATTAAAATTGCACGCTCTACACCAGGATTGCTGAGAAATGGTAGCACTTGGGATAGTGAACTATAGCAATCTACCCAGCTTTCTACATTTCAGTAATCAGCTAAGCAGGTGTAGAAAGGAAGGTTAAATTGTTTCATTTGAAAAAGAGTATGCTCTAAGGAGTAAAGCAGTAGTAGTGCAAGATTAAACTGATTGACAATTCTTACTGAAGATAGATTGCAATGCTTGGGGTCTAAGCACTTTTGGTCATTCATCTTCTTGTTCTTACATGATCCATGCTGTTTCCTTCACTGAAGGCAAAAAACCCAAGAAGACACTTGATAAAAAGGCTGGAAACAAAGGTAAGAACCTACTGATTTAACTTTTGCAAAGCAAAATCCTAATGTTTGTTTGTTGTAAAGTCTAATTATTTTGGATGTTCGCAGACTGTAAAGCTGATATTGCATTTCTCATTGATGGAAGTTACAACATTGGCCAACGTAGATTTAATTTGCAGAAAAACTTTGTTGGAAAAGTAGCTGTGATGTTAGGAATTGGAACAGAAGGGCCTCACGTTGGAGTTGTACAGGCCAGGTAAGAAAAGATCTATACAAAAGATAACTGAGTGATTAATAAGACAATTAATATATCACTCCCTATTCTGCAGAACAGTATTCAGTCAATAGTGGCTGATGAATAGCAAAAGAAAGCAAACTTTCTTGAGCTATAGCACAAGGTTTCTCTATTGCATTTTTCATCATTAAGTTCTATTGCTCTCCCCTGCCTTTAGACAGCTGTGGAGTAGGTGGCCAATTCTGATTTAATGACCTAGACTTGCTTTTATAGTCACTAGAAAGATGTTAATCATTAAGCATTTAGCATCTGGCATGTTCAAGTTTTTTTCCTGTATATATTCTCAACCAAATGCTTTCAGCTGTTTGACGAACACAAGAATCATCCTGTTCTTAATACACCCACCCAGGTAAATAATTCATCTTGCTAAGGACTGTGAGAATTAAGTGATGATCATACTTCTATTTTAGCAATTAAAAATATAGAGAAAAGCATATATTACCAAGATCAGAATGACTCAAAGTGTACTTTAGCTTGCTAATGCCATAGCAGTATGAAAAGTGAACTACACACTTAATTACTCTGTTTTATTTTTCCACAGTGAACATCCAAAAATTGAATTCTATCTGAAAAACTTCACTGCTGCAAAAGAAGTTTTGTTTGCCATAAAGGAATTGGGGTTCAGAGGAGGCAATTCTAATACAGGTAATTGCATACTTCCATGCAAATAGAAATTACTTCTTTTTTTTTTTTTTTATGTATTTATATATGTGTGTGTATATACTGAAGTTCCTATAATTCCGTTTAGGTAAGGAAGTGTTTTAAATGCCATACTCGGATTCAATGGTTTACCACTAGAACATTGCCACATCTTACACTTCCTTTCCAGAAGTTAGGGTTACTTATTACTGAATTTTATTAGAGTAGATATACAAATATCACTTCATGGTGTTTAAATCAACTTCCACTAATAATACGGTGGTAACTTGAGACAGTTTCATTTCTAAAAGACTTAGCATTTCTTTCTTGTTGAGTGGGTAATTAAAGAATTAGAATAAATTTGGAATAAATGGCTGTGAAGAGATGTTTGCCAAATGAAGACAACTGAGCATTCCAAATATGTTGCATTTCACAAGCTAAATTTAGGTAGCTCCTCAACATTCTTCCTTCCAGTCTATTTTGCAGGCACTAATATATCTGCTTCCAAGTACAAATCTAGACCTGTGGGTGTAAAAACGTCAGTGACTTCTTCCTTAGCTTTATCTGGTCACTTCTTGTGGGTGGTTTGGGTTTGGAGGGTTTTCTTCAGCTGTTTGACTGAAGCATGGAGTACTCCTAGGTACAGTTATCATCTCATTCTCTCCTGAATAACACTGTAGTTCTTGCTGAGCTTTTACTGTCTGAACAGTGAAAAAGGAAGGTGCAAGGAAACATATCTGTACAAGCAAAATCTACCTGTAAGTACATCTCCTTCAGTCAGGAACTTAGCATCCCCTCAACACATCTCACATCACATAGGAAAAGTTCACAGTACCAAGTTTTACCATCACAGTCACTCACAGCACCAAGATTGTCCAGACAAAAAGAAGTTACTGAAGAGAAAGGCCACTGGCCAAAATTCACATAATTGCCCACGTAAGGGCTCAGGTTAAAAATAAAGCACTGGTGGGAAAGTTAAGCCTGGCCTTTGCCAACTCTCCATTTGGCAAGGGGAGAGCAGCGAGTCACCTGTCCTATAGCTGCAACTCTGAACAGAACAGTAATATTGCCCCAGCTTTCCAAGGGGCTTTTCTAGCTCCTCCAAACTCATCAGCCACCAGGAGCTGGGGGAGAAGAGGCCCATGGCACCCCCACTTCTGCCTGTGGGAGCTGGAAGTCACCAGACTGTAAACATTTTGTCATAGCAGTCCACTGGAGCAGGCATTTCATCCGACCCTGTGAAATGGGAAGTGGGATAGAGGCTTGGTCCCACTGAAGCCCAAGCCCTGAAGGAAAGAAATGATGTGTGTGCAGGAGAGGTCTGGGCTGTTCCTGCAGTCCTGCTGTTAGCTCTGGGTAGCAGTTGTTTATGCTTTACTTCCCCTTCCTGTCAGGACAGCTTGAAAAAAGGCTCAGGATGTGAAACTGGCATTTTCCCAATGTATGCAGCCTTGCCCAGATAACAAAATATAAACCTGGGAGGGGCAAACTCCTTCCTTCAAATATGGCCTCTGTGCTCCTGCCCAGACAGAAGAGCAGGCCTTAACCCCCACCGGATGTTCATGGAGCTTAAAAACAAAGATAACCATATTTTTATGAGAGATTACTAACAATTAACTTTTTCCCCACCTACCCTTACCCACATGCACATGGAGGACAGGATGCTGGTACACGGGCTGTCATCAAAGCTTGGGTGTCCTTCCTTTCTGCACTGAAATGCAAGGCTCGCCAAGACCAGTGCCCACCCCGAGCAGCACTAGCATCCTCTGCTCTGCTGTTTGGGATGGGGCAGTTTGCAGGCTGAGCCCTGTCTCTGCACTCTCATGCAGACATGGAACGGGGCCAGAGGAAATCTTTCCAGCCTTCCTGGCCTATGAAAAGGGAGACAGTACGCTCTGCATAAAAGACAACCAATGCTCATCCCATAAACATGCATATTCACAGAAATGAGAGCCCCAACACCTGGGTGCTGCTGGCTCCAGTAGGCTGCTGTAAACCCTGTTCTCACCAGAAATTAATGTCTCGGTGGTAGTGAAATGGAGCCTAAGCCCCAGCATTATGTCCATGCTGGATCTGTGTGTTTCTTTAGCATGTGAAATCAACATAAGATGCAAAAGGTTGAAGCACAGAGGTAGACGGTTTTGGCTTGGAGAAAGTGGCTCCTAGGCTTGAAATGACCAGCTTAGCTGGCATGCTTCCAGAGGTCCTCCAGCTGGGACACTCTATGCTGCTAGGAAACAGGCAGCAGCTTTGCAAGACCTAGTGAAACCAAAGCGCGCTTCCTTTTGCCCTGCCCGCACCCCAAAGGCACGTCCCTGCTGGCCAGGGCCCTCTCGCATCTTGTCGTTGTGGTCAGCAGGAGTTCTTAATGGAGGGGACAAAATCCACCATTTGGTCCCCGTTTGTTGTGTAGGAGGGAAAGGAAAAACTAAATTTTTATGGTCACAAAGCAACGCGATGTCCTGGTTGGGAGCGGGAGGGGAAGAGCGGGATGCCCCGAACAGCATGGAGGGGCAGGAGCACTAGGGAAGGACTCGACGTGAAGGGCACGTGTGTTTTCCAGGGACATGCGCCAGCCGTACGCCCGTGCAGGCAGTCGGGTTTGCGCTAAGCTTCCGCTGCTGGATGTGTCCGCGGAACAGGGACGAGAGCGAGAGCCCGGCGGGGCAGCCCGCGACCCCTTCCCCTGCTCAGCCACAGCAGCGGTAACCTGAGCAGGACCGCACCGACACTGCGGGGAGCCCCTCGAGGGGCGGCGGCCGGGGGGAGGCTCAGCCCTGCGCGGTGACCGCCAAGGCGTTCACGTACCCGTGGGGGCCCACGTCGGCGTCCGAGAGCCCGTGGGCCAGCGGGGCGGCAGCGGCGGGAGCGGCCGCGCCGGGGCCATACTTGACGGGCGGCGGGGCGGCGGCGGGGCGGAGGAGGCAGCAGGTCTCCAGCGCCTCCAGGCCGCGGCAGGCCAGGAAGAAGAGGTTCTTCAGCATGAAAAGGGAGAGCGGCTGCTGGTAGCGCAGAAGCAGGAGGCAGCGCAGCGCCAGTAGCGGGGCGTCCAGCAGCCCGGCGGGCAGCAGGAGGTGGAGGGCGAGGCGAGCGGCGCCGGGGGGGCGGGCGGCGCTGAGCTCGTACAGCCACAGCACCGGCGAGGCCAGGCAGAGGAAGTAGACGGCGATGAGGAGGTAGCGCAGCGGAGCGGGGAGCGGCGCCGGCCGGCCGGGCTGCAGCACCAGCTCCAGCAGGGAGAAGCTGTCGAGGAGGTCGAGGCAGGTGGCGAGGAAAGCGGCGGCGGCGCGGTGCTGCGGCGGCGGCTGCGGCGGCAGGAGGAGCTGCCCGGCGCCCTCGGTGCCGATGGCCCGCAGCAGGCAATACAGCAGCGGGGCGGAGAGCGCCAGCGTGATGCGGAAGCCGGTGGTGCCCAGAGGCAGGCGCAGCTCGATCAGCTCCAGGATGGAGGTGCCCAGGATCAGCGCCGCCTTGGGCGTGAAGGCGATGGAGTAGATGAGCCAGGCGAGGTGCGCGTAGGCAAAGTCGCCGCCGCGGGGGGGAACCCCGGCCCCCCGACCCCCGGCCCCGCGCCCGCCGGGGGGGCCGTGCAGCAGCAGCGGGTGAGGAGGAGGCGGGCCGGGGGGCGGCGGCGGCGGCGGCTCGCTTGTCCCGCTGCTTCTCCTGGATCTTCTTCATCTCGTCCGAGTACTTGCAGAAGGTGTGGCCGAACTTGGCCCAGACCTTGTAGGGGACGGTGATGGAGTTGCGGTAGGTGGGCTTCACCTCGCTCACCCGCATGAAGACACCGTACTTGTTGGAACCCACGTCGAAGAAGAAGCGCTTGTTGTCCACAGTCAAGGAGGTGCCCTCGGGCAGCTCGGCCGGCTCCTCCTCCACCCCGTAGTCGTCGATGAGCTTGGCCAGGGCGTCGCGGAACTCGATGAGGCCCTGGGCCGGCAGGGCGATGGTCTGGCCCTGCGTGGAGCCCAGCCCCGGGCCGCGGTTGACGGTCTGGCGGACGCGGAGGAAGCGCCCGCGCTGGTTCTCCTTCAGATCCATGTAGTACTTGCGGTTCTCCCGCACCAGGAACTCGCTCTTGAGCGCCCGCCGGGGCTCGTCGGCCGCCTGCGCCAGCTCGGGGGGCTGGCTGGGCCCCAGCTGGGCGTAGTGCTCTATGAAGTCGCCCAGGTAGTCGCGGAACTCGACGGCCACCGACATGGAGAGGGTCAGGCGGCTCTTGTTGCCGCCCGCCCCCACCTCGGCGATCTTGAGGAAGCGGCCCTTGGCGTTCTGCTTCACGTCCAGGTAGAAGCGCTTGTTCTGGATGTCCACCCGCTTGGAGGCCAGCTCCTGCGTCTCATGCTGCAGGCCGCCGCCCGGGCCCCCGCCGCCGCCGCCGCCGCCCGAGCCCGGCCCCCCGGCGCCCGCCGCG
>JAVHNF010086204.1:0-11003 GCA_034783455.1 Micropsitta finschii
GAACAATGGTCGGCATACTTATAGGAAATTTGGCTTGTGCTACTTCTAACTCTTTGTTGTGTGTGACACAGATTTTGCATTTTTGGGCTACAAAAATCAGACTTAAAAGTTCACACTGGAAGCCCCATGCAGATGCTGTCTTTAGCCAGCATGAGAGATGCAGCATGAAGTAACAGAGCTGTCAGTGCTCCAGTGCTAGATGGCTGCTCCTGTTCCTCACAGAGATGATTCGGATTTATTGACCTAGTCACTCAGTGGGGCACTTGAATTTTCTGGATTGCAGTAGAGTGACTGCTAGTCTGAGGACAAATTTAAGTTCCTTGTGTTTGTAGGTCCCCTGTTTAGTGGTTAGATATTACGCTTTCACATATGAAACTTGTGCATGTTTTTCTGTTTGAACTGGTGCTTTAATATAGCCTGTTTAGCCTCAGGTTATCATCTCTGCCACCTCTGAGGTCCTATGGGATGGACAGATCACTGCATAGATCCTGAGTTTGTTCTCTATGGTACTTTTCCATTATGGCTCTGCATACTGAATTGCTGCTGGCAACGCTGAACAACATTAAACCATTGCAAATGCCATTTCAGAGCCTCCTGTGTAAAGCAGTGTTTTATCTGAGGAATTTAACATCTTGTATGGGAAGGCTGCTATTTAAAAGGTAATCCATTATTCATTTGGGTGATACTTTGCTGAAAGATGTGCATAGAACAGCTAAATTCTGCATGGTCCTTGAATTTTTCACAGCAGTTCTGTTTTTATCAGGTGTCTAGCAGCCAAGAAGATGACCATGGACTAGCTCATGCTGTTGCCTCATATAACTGAGTAAGTCCTGATACTGGGAGCTTCTTGCTTTCCCTAAAACAAGATAATCACCTGGAAGGCAGTTTAATCATCCTGAATGTCTTTATTTGAATCAGCCAACAAAGCCTTACACAGGTAGGTGTGAAAGTATCCAGCAAACAGCTCTGTGCCAGACTGCTGGGAGCAATGGCTATGTTACTGGATACAGGGGCAGGAGCTATGGACAGATGTCAAAGAAGTCCTTTGGAATGGAAACTTCTCTGTTCATCTGCAGAGCACTGGTTAGACATGATAAATACTGGGAGTTGTATCAGTAGCTGATTGTTCTTGCATTTTCTCTCTGGGACAGAAATGTGCATTCTTTTGCCTTATTAGATGAGAGAAATGGCTTCACTTTGCTCCCTGGTGTAAATCTGTCGTGGGTTTATTGGTGTCATGTTGTTATCTGTAACACTGTAATCAGCATAGAATATAACTGCCTATTTCCAGAGCATGTGAAGGGACAAAATGTGCTGTTAGTTATATCACTCTCACAATTTCCTTTCTAAATAACGTTTCATTTGATTTATAGTTTCTTCAGATATTCTTCAGTTGCTAGTGAGTGCTAATTTAATTAAAATACAATTATTTCCTATGAGTGAGATGGTTAAGTTCATTATCTAATATGCCAGAGATACTATTTGTTGACAGTTCTATAGAAGTGTTAATCCTGAGAAATATGTTCTCATTAAAGGATAAACAGTTTCAGTCTATGAGCTGTGGATTATGAGATCTATTTGTCCCCTGTGAACTTTTCACAATTAGGGGAACCCTTGCACTATCCTGTGTCCTGCCACCACAGTAAGAAAACATTTCACAAAGCCCTTTAGCTGTAGATAGTTGGCTTCTCCAGTCTATAATTTGCTCTCAAAATGAACAGAGATCTTTCTTAGAGATCAGAGATTAATCTCAGAGATAACTTATATCTATTAAAAATTATTCTATGAATTTCTTTTAATTGTGTTGCTCAACAGTTTGAAGCACTTATGGTACCAAAACAGAATTCATGGCACTTGGTTTACATCATCTCTTCTCCTTCTGTCATTGGAGTTAAAGCTAGTTTTCTTTTTTACCTTTTATGGAAAATTTTATTTATCCCTCAACTTTGTGAGATGAATAACAATACTTGGAGAATCAAACAGCGTATCAGATAAGCTTCCCTTTAGCCTTAACATCACAGCATGAGCTACCAAGCCCTGGGTATCTTTCTGGCTGGGACAAGCACCTGTGGGCTTGTGTTGAGCTGAGTTTCTGACAGTATGATAGTCTTCCACACAGGAAAAGGAAAATTTAATTTGGTTCAGTGTGACTCTTCTCATTTACTTGATTGTCTGGCAAGCTTCATAGATGCAGGGATTTGGCAAAAGGAATATTCAGCTCTGCCTTATATGTTTGATTGTCCTAGATCTGAGTTTAAATGCTAAAAGACACAGATCCTTTCCCTGTGTAGCTATGTGACTTCCCATAAACAGTTATGGCACTGCTCTTAATACTATGAATGCAGCCAAGCAGCCAAGACAGAATCTGTCAAAACCATCTGAGAGGATATATAGGCAAGTAGATAAAACAGAGACGATCTGGTTTTTTTTTTGGGGGGGGAGGGTGGTATGCTTAGGGTTTGGTGGGGTTTTGTTTATTTGTTTATTTGTTTATTTGTTTTTTGTTTGTTTGTTTTTCACATTAATCAAAAGAGAAGTATGTGCTTAAAAAAATGAAAAGTAGTTGCCAAATTAAGAAGTTAAAATTTGAAGCGCAATATATATAGTATACAAAATATACTACAGGTCTGGACTTGCTCCCCTTGTGTCTCAGCTTTACGGAAAATGTCTCTTTCTGCAGATTAACTAGGCTGTCTCCATTAAAGCAAAGTCAGGTAAAATTCCATATCCAGAAGGAATCCTTGCATGAACCTTTCAGTGAGAACTACCTCAGTTAATTACTCCATAAATCACTTCCCCTTCTGAATTAAGAAAAACTTTTTGAAGAAATGCATTAAAAATTCATTTAATCCAGTAAAGTGGTCCATGGCTGAAGCACATTTCCCAGCACTCTTTAGAAGTAAAATCAAAGAGTAAAGTCACATTCATGATTTTAGATTAATTAATTACTAACTCTGGGCATTCCATGAATGATGTGGCACAGGTTTTGACATTGCTGATATAGAGTTTTTGAATGATGAAAGATCATACATTCAAATATTCATATTTTATTATCAAATATTTCTTATTTTTTCCCCTAGCTCTTTATTTATTTCCCTGTTCTAAAATTTCTTATAAAGGACTTGAAATTTCCTACAACTCCAAGACTTTTTTCCTTGAATATGTTTTCTACCAACTCTCCGTATCAAGACCTGCAAGTTCCAGGACTTTAATTCTCTTATCTCTTGCCTTATGTATGCATACAAACAAAACCTGTTAACTAGCAGAAAGAGGGTCAGAAAAAAAATAAAACATATTTCATACTTTTGTCTGCTTGGCGTTTTTTCCTCCTTATAAAAAGAAACATGAAAGACTCATTTCACGCATCTCTATTTGACTAAAGAAAACATTCCTTGATTAAAGTAATAAAACAGGCTTTCCCAAGGGACAACGTATCAGGCTAAGAAAATAAAAATACAAAAGAAATGTGGGGAATGTGCAACTGGTGTCAACACTACTCAACTATTTTAGGTCTGTGTTACAATATTTAAATATTTAAAATACTACAGTAGTAGCTTTAATTGCTTTGTGTTCTTGGATCTTTGGAAAGAGAAAATGCTCTCTGCCTAGCATAAAAGTGCCCCTCATTAATTCTGACTCATCTTATACAATGTGTCATGTATAAGCATGTCTGAGGTAGATAGAATAAAACTATTTACCTATTAATGTTAGTCCTTTTGCACACAGATAAACTGAAAACTAAAACCAAACAATTTTTCTATACACATACACAGAATGAGCTGTTACTGTGAAAAATTAATGCATGTGTTGTTGTGAGTGCATATTAGGAATGCCACTACGTTCATGCAAGCAAGGCAGAAGTATTTTCCTTTCTTCCCTTATTTCCAATGAAATTGCACATTGAACATATTTTGCCATTTGTAGGCAGATACAACAAAAAGAACTTAATGTATCTTAGAAACTTACTTACAAAATAGTTCCTTCCAGCTCCTTTATCAAAAATCAGCAGCACCATCTCTGTTTCTGAGAGCAGAAGAAAGACTATCAGATGAAATTAGGTAGAGCCATTAGATGTGCAAAACAGAAGAATAACTAGGGTGTGAAAGTGAGAACCATCAATGTCTGCTTCTGTTTTCAACATTCAGAAATCATAAACATCCTTGTCCTGCAAATTTCTCAAATAGAAAATCTAGTTATATGAAATTTATTTTATTTCAGAAAAACATATATTATCTTTAGATAAAAAATACTGTTTAGTATTAGTTTATTATATTTATAACTGATTTGGTAGTCTGTTATTTACAAGATGGCCCTAAATGCTTACCTAACACATTGTTAGCTGAAATGTCCTTTAAAGGAGAAAAAAATGTGACACATGGCAATGTCTGAAATCTGGACATATCCATACAGTTTGTGTGTGTTTGCCAGGGAGTAACACAGGAAAATATCATCTCTTGACAATGCTCTAGCTTGTCTCCAAGTTTTGGAAAATCTAAGTCCTTCCCACACATTACCAGGATTTTCTTGAAAAGGACAGATTAAGTAGAGACAACTTGTTGAGGTGAAATTAGGAAAATATGGCACAGGATCAAGTTCCAGGAATGTACTTTTAAAAATTGTGCTCTTTTATCCTATTTTCTCTGATACTATTTCATGTGGGCTATGAATAAAAAACAAGTGCAACCTACACATATACACCATGATTTGTAGATGAGTTTATGTAAATGTCATAGGTCCTTAAAACAGCACTAGAATAATCTAGTCATTTCCAGAACAAACAATATAGACTTTATTAACTAATTTTTTGCATTTATGGAAACATTGACTGAAAAATTACATGCTATTTCAAAAAATGTTTGATCATGACGTCAGTTGTATTAGTCCTTTTGCAATTAATCACAGTACCTCATTAAGTAAGAAAAAAGGCATGCATTTGTTGGAAACAATCAATGATAGTCATAGGGCTGACGATCCTATAACTAATGATGTTTGCTAAATTAAATTTTCACTTATTTGTGTCTTCACTGTGCCTTCATGTTTCCCCTGGTCTCATTACACATTTCCTTGTAACTTTGTGAAAGTGGGCTTGTTGGTTTGTTTTTCTTTCTGTCTTATGTACAGCTCATCCTTTCTTAGCAACAGCAAATCAGTGGAAGATGATCACAGAGTACACACAGCATCTTCTTCACAGTGTAGCTGCAGCGGTGGCAGCTGTAAGATGGCTGGGTCCCCAGAGAAGTGTCTTGCATCCATCCACCCTCACTGCAGAGGTGTCTGGATGGATTACACCCTTGTGCATGGACAGACATGTTACACTTCTACATTTCCAGTGAAGAGAGATCACATTATGGTGCTTAACAGATGAAGCAACTGCTCTGTCAGCATGCGTGGTTACCTTCAGTGGTCTGGAGTATCTCCTAAACCCAAAGCAATACACCTGTCTTACCTCCAGCCTTAAAACTTAGCCTTTTAAAAGACTAAGAATTAGACTCTTTAAAGTGACAAGGGAGCATGAAACACCACTGTAGAGAATAAGCTGATTCAAGATAAAGAGGTAGAGAGCTTTTATAAAAATACTGGTTTGTTGAATAAGGCGGATCCTAACAGGATCATGAATGTAAATTCTTTTTCAGTTTTGAAGAGTGAATAGGGTTGATGCTTCCTGGAAACCAGAAATGACTCCAGACATGTTGAATTCCAACTCGTCTTTATCTTATTAAATAACTAATTTGATCCAACCATATGAACACATGAAGTGCTGAACACAAGCAAAGTTACTCTTTGTACTGTGAATAGGACTTTGTTTTGGACTTAATGGCATCTTTCTCTGTAACAGCCTACAGAGGATGTGAACTCTGACAGCCTCTGTTCTCTGAAAAGTGCAACATACAGTTAATGTAAATGTTCTGCTTTTATTCTGGGGCTGTGCTACCCAGGCAGTGCCAGATGACACTTTATGGATACACTTATTTCTATCTCTTTTATACACAGCATATACTTAAGGCATGCTTTGCCTGCAGAATAGGAAAGTGAGGCAGCGGAGTTCAGACTTGCCCAGTTCTGTAGTAAAAATGATGCTCTGAGCATAATAATAATCATGTGAAGGACTTGTATCCTGGTTGCTAAATGCATAGCAATAGGTCTTCAGAGACTTAGGATGAAGCTTAAGTGAGAACATAGTGCTCTGTGTGGTGGTTCCAGACAAGCAAATAAAGTGCAGGGGGACAAAGAACAGCTTTGTCCTCAGGCAGCCAAAAGGCAGAGTTTGAGCACAGCACTGCATGAATTAAGCTGTATTGCTTCTGATCTGAGCTGGGACAGTTATCGTACAATAATAGGAGGCACTAACATAAGTCCAAAAAGCGTGTAAGCCTTGTGCTGGGTTTCGGGTGATACACATGGCTTGGCTTTGCTTGGGCTGTGCAACTAATATGCACTTTCATGCTTGCTGCCAGTCAGTTACTGTTGAGTCAAGGGTGCTTCTAGCTTTTTAGCTTGAACTGCCCACTGCCAAGAAAGAAAATGTGACAGACATCTTCATTCAGATTAACTTGATCTATGTTGCATTCTTTCCCCATTGGAAAGGTTATTTCAACATCTTGCTGATGTGTTGCATTTCCTTTCTCTTACTCACTATGTCTGCTCTTAGTCTGCACAGGGAGAGCCCATTCCTTTGCTTCAACATTTACTGTAAGAAGGCTGAGATCACTTTCCCAAGCTGTACGAGGTGGAAAGTATTGGCTGTGTTTTGTGTCCCAGTATTCATTCTCTGCTTTTATTTAAGGATAACTTTAAGTGAGTAGTCATAGATACACTAACTGCTAGTCCTATAGCCTCTTGCTAATGATTTATGACTCTTCGCCAGTATGGTTAGAACACTTGTACTACAAAAACTTTTGTGTTTACCCAGGTATTCATTACTTATTTATCAAATATATACCTTATTTATTGCATTTTTCAGATAGCAAAGTTTCACCAAGATAACAAAGCATTTTAATGACTGATTTGGTAGGATAAATCCTAAGAAATAATCTCTGCAACAATTTTATCGTCACAATTGTCAGTTTTAAAGGACTTTGCTTCTTTAAGATCTGAGATCAGGTTGCACAATGGTTTTACAACCTGAGATCAGGTTGCACAATCATCTTAACTCTGAATCCATATTTTCTTCAGTCCTATTCTCCCCTCTCCCATGTTGCAACTGTAACAAATAGGTCTGATTTACAAATGGATAATGAGCAAGTAGAGGTAATCCTCCTGTTGCTGTCTGCAACATACTGAACTCCACTTCAGAACTTCCACTTTCAGTCTTCAAGACTGAGCAAGCTGCAGAAAATGTGTTTCCATGAGAAAAATACAGGCAAATATCTGTCATGGAAAACAAGCAGCACCAGTTCATACGATTCAGAAAAGAAGCTGGCTATCTTCTTTTATCAAAGATACAAAGAATATTTGCATCTCTTCATAGTTAAGATAAATCGAAGAATATGCTTTTATAAAAACTTATCCAGTCTTATCTCTTTAGTTTCCTCTTTCTGACCAAGGAAATAATGTTTTCTCTTAGTGTCCAGAAGTTTCAGCTCTCATCCCACCATGATTAAACTCAGAAATATTTATATATGTATGCAATACTCCACTCAAGTTTTACCAATCTGTTTTCTCAAGGATTATGTTTTTCACCCCAGGAAAGATGGAGAGATGTGATCCAAAGGAGTCAGAGAAAACAAAAATTTGTGTAGAGCATATGATACATTGCAGAATGCAGGTAGAAAAAAACTTCCTGCTTCTTTTTGGTTGCAATTTGTGAGACTGCCAGAAGAGGAAATCTAGTCATTCAGTTACGGTTGTGCATACAGAGGAGCTGTGTAGCTAACAGTTTTGCTGAATCAGCAGGCAGTTCTCTAGTGCTGTCACGTCTGCTCCTTGTTTTAGTTTTGGTTTTGTTTTTTTTTTTTTTTCAACACAGGAGTTATAATTTATGTACAAGGAAAGCAATAAAAAGTCCCTAGATTTGTAGAAGTAATGTGCTAAGGTGCAAAAAGAAAAGTCTTAAGATCCCAGATCCAAACTAATGTGTACCAATTCTTAGTAAAAATTGGATGCGATGTTGTATTTCCGTTCTTTGTTACTGTGTCTTCCTAAGGAGGTATATTCGAATTAAATGCAAAGATAATTCAGGTGGGTATTTCAGTTTGGGCTGCTGTAATCCAGTGTTTGGGAATATGATGCTTTGTTCTTTATTGAAATTGAAGTGTTTTTCTTACTGTCATGATTTAAACCTTACACAAAAGGTATTTTTTTTCATCTTACAAGGCAATACCAAAGTCAGTGTGGATGTTTATATGTTGGAAAGGACCTGGTTTTTTAAATGGAAACAATTATAGCAGAAATTGAGGTTTCCTCTTAGGATTTTATGATTCAGAACAGTTCATGCCATATAAACAAAATTGCTTCCAGCCTGAGAGCATGTATATCAGTTTTGAAGAATGATGACCCCAAAATGCAAATGAAAATAAATATAGTAGAAAGTAGAAATCAATCTTATATTCCATTTTCATGTTAATAATCAGAAATTGTATATGTATGTAAATGTCATACATATTAAAATAAAACAAACCAGAATATAATAGGTTTTAGTAGCTGCCTTATGCCAAAACAATGCAACTTACATAAATAGTTTGTCTCAACTAGAAAGAATTCAGTGGTGTTCTTACAAAAGTATTTTTCTATGCAAATTAATTGGATATAGAGAACTATAGCATCGCTTGCTGCATCAGTCTTATTTCCTAACAAGCTGAAGTCACGCAACAATGTTCTGAAGCAATGTTCAGCCATGCCGGATCACTGGAAGATAGTCAAGGTACTGAGTCTGACACGGAATTTCTCAGTGACTGCACCCACTGGCAAGCTACAGAGCTAGGCTCCTTCTCATCATCTTCTGCTAAGGTCACATGAGGCTAGAACGAGCTGGCTCTGAACTGGCTTCTGCCTCACTTGACTGCAATAGGAAAAAAGAGTGGAGAGGACCTCTGTATCTTGCTCGTGCAGGAGAAACCTGCTATCCTCTACTGGGACCTTGGGGCTTTGGGGGAAATGACCTGTTTACATCCTTTCTTTAGTATCCTCACACCATTTGTTTATCTCCGACCTGATAATAGGCATCTCTTCTTTATCACATCTCTTAATACCTTATGAAAACAGAAGGGTAGGAATGGCCAATACCTGTCCTACTCCCTCCTACTGCTGTTCTTTATGGTGTGACCTTATCCTTTCATATGTGTGTAGTGTTCCTTCCAGCTCATATAGTCTATCGTTGGACAGACTGCATCTTGCTGTTTGTATGGGATTCACTGTCTATGCATAGAGTAAGGTCAGAAGTGAATAATGCGATAATTCTGACTTGCAGTCTGTTCTGAGAGAGCTTACTAGCAAGTAACTGATTTGTGCTAGAGCTTTATCAGCTCTAAGAGATATTGAGCCTTGTTGGAAAGTGTCCAAGGACCTGAATATATGTCATAATGAAAACCAGTTCTAATAGCTAATTCTTAATACTAATTTTTGTTCTATTTTGGTTTTTGATTCTTTAACAGTCATTTATTAGATTTTGTTTTGATAAAATTTATCAGATAGATTAAAAATGTTTTACTACCTTCTTACAAATCACAATCTATCTCCTGCTAAGCATATTTGACATGTCAACTCACTGGATCTCCATTAATATACTGTAAGGTAGGTTTTCCAGTTCTTGAAACGGTGTTGTAATTATTTTATGGATCCTTTTAGAAGGATAAACACCAGAAATGCATGCAAAGTGGTAACATCACAGTGGTAAACTATCATATCCAGCACAGAATGGGTCTCTTCTGATATTCCATGCTTCCCTATATGCCTCTGTTTTTTATTGCCATGACACTTTCTGAGTCATGTTTTTCCTAATGTAACTCCTAAGCCATAGGAGTGTCTTGCCCCTCCTGTTGATACTTAATTATGTATTTGGAGGGTAGCCTTCAGGAAATTATGTACTGCATAACTTTGAACAAGTTGCCTTCTGTTCCTGTTTGATAATCTGCCTATAAAGTGGAGGGAGGTTAATCTGGATATAAAGTGGTTTAAAGAGGGAGAAAATATGAGTGAGAAGTGCTCTTATAGAGAGATAAACACTAAAATAATCTTTAGGAGGGCAGATTCCTGCAGGGTGTCAGCAGGATGATTGATTATACAAGATATTCTTCCTAAGCATGCTCACTAAATAGTGTTTATGCCAGAAAAAGAAATCTGTTATCTGTAACATGGAAAACATAAGGACTATCATCTTTTAAAATAAGTTTACACTTTTTTTTAGAGAAATTTAAAAAACTGTTGGATTTGCACATCTCTTTTGTTCTTATGGACTCTGTTACTGTTCTTTCTTTTTAGTTACACAAGTTTTTGCTGATTGGTTTCAGGTGTGAGACATATGAAACAAGTTCTTAAAAACATTAACTTATTTACACCATTCCCCTCAGAAGGTCACTAGAACTGACAGGGTAAAATTTGTAGGAAAAAACCCCAACAAACCTTTTAACTTCATAATTACATTTTGTGAAAACACAGACCTTCATAGCTCAGGCATTCAACCACTCTGAATGAAAAATGAAGTGAACAATTTACAAGATTTTATTCTGGGGGGAAGCTGACATTCAAGCTGATGACAAAATACAGTTGTTTCAAAAGTTTGGTTTGAGTAACCACCACTAAATAGGGTAACTGCCTTTGGAGAAGGGGATGTGTTTCTGAACATGCTCTTGCATCCCTGGGTCACCCAAAGCAGAGTACCTGGGCAGGCTGGGTGAGCAACGGGTGCTGCTGATGCTGTGTAATTCTGTAAATATCTAAGCAGCACTACAGTTAAAGTGCAGTATCTCTGTCTCCAGTGCAGATGTTTTCCATACAGGAAGCCTCTAATCCAAACTTTCCCTCCTCCCCTTTTGCTGGCCTCACATGGCCTCATGATGCTCTTGGCT
>JAVHNF010086236.1:16307-26697 GCA_034783455.1 Micropsitta finschii
AGCCACCTGCATCCACTTTAGTGTGATATTCAAGAGGAGTTACAAGGCCATTGGCATCTTCTGCAACTCTGCAGAAGATCTGAGAAAACCCCAGGGGTCATTCCCTGCTCCCATCCACCATCCCTATCTAGGGTGATGGGTCTGAAAATGCTGATTTATAGAGGGGATCCTTTCTTAAAATGACAGATTTGTGGGAGTCAGTTAGAAACTCAGAGACACCAAGAAGTTTGCTTGAATCAAGGAGACACCTGGATAGTGTTTCAAACCCAGGAGGTGCCTGTGGGTATTTTGCTGCTGGCAATCAGTTGCCTCATAAGTCATGACTAGACTCAATTTATTATTAAAGGTAAATCAAGCAGTAGAGGATTTATTGAGTGTTGGGTAATTGCTGAATCAATGCTGTGCAGTTTCTTTTACCCAGAATCAGATGCCAAAGTTGTGCCTGACAGCTAATTTAGACTCATGGGAAAATTGTAGGTCTGGAGTTTTCACCTGGACAAGCAGTGTTAATTGGATTGTGGAGGTGATAATAAAGAAAATTAAGGAGGACTGTGGTGTCAGGAGTGAGCAAAGTCCATCCCGAAGGGGAAGAGTTAATTTATGCCTAGGGCAAAGGTACTGAAATGAAAGTTCTCACCTCTGAGGATGTGGTTATGTGGAATGGTGAAGTCAGAATAGAGGGATGCAGAACCTCTGGAGAAGTTGGGAAAGATATCTATTGGAGATGTCCAGTGTTTCCAGCCATACAGAGAAGGTGGTGCACAGATTTGAAAGTTAGTGTGCTGAGAGCCTGGGAGGCTGCAGACTTGCTGTGAAGCCTTGGGCCTAGGTAAGTTTTGTCCTACTGCAAAGCACCCTTGAATATTCAAGTGTTTGCTTTGGAGTTACTGAGAAACATTCCTCTTGTGTTCAGAAGATTCAGCTTCCAAACTGCATTGCAATCCATGATGTCATGTATATGCTGGTATCATATGTACTTTAGGGTCCTCTTAGGAGGGCCTTCATAGGAGGATGGAAAGTTTCAAATAGCCCTCATACTGGGATTTCATTGGGTTACTGTGGGATACCAGACCTGCACTCATGGTGTCTGCTCTTTTTTTCTCGCACGGGTGAGACACTAATGCAACATGCTTTATTCTTTTATGTTGGGCATCTGAAATGTAAATTTCATTTTTGCAGCTTTCTTGTCAACAGGAAAAGATCAGAGTTTTTGAAGCCGCTTGCAATAAATTTTCTTGAAGTGCTGCTATTTTAAAAGCTTTGCTTAGTGTTAGCTGGCACTTCTTCTCCAGTTGTAACCATTTTACAGGCACTTCATGGGGTTTGGTCTCTGTGCAGCATGCCCGCAGGGACATTTTTGGTCAGAAATGGGAATAAACACTGAGAACCAGACTGTATTTGCCACCTCCTAATAACAGGGTTATTTTGAGGAATTGTTAAATAGTAGGTACATGCTCTGGTTTTATTTGTTTCTGTGAAAAATGAAACTTATCCTTGAGGAATTTTTCTGTTACTTAGAAAAGTAACAAAAGTAAAGATGGGATTTACCCTTTTTTTGGCCTAGAATCTAGTCATTCTCCACAAAATGATCTCTGTCTGAGAAATGGATCAATAACTTCAGATCTCAACAGTGCTTTACTTCTATCCTGTGGATGACATATACCAGAGAGCATGCGGGTGGTCTGCCAGAGCCCATGTACCAATGTCAGGGAATGTGGCACATCGTGTAGTTTTTCACGCTAAAATAAATAGACTTATTTTGAATCATGGATCATTTTACTAGCAGTAGGCATGCATGCACCACTGTAATGCAGTATGCTGTCCATGCAATTTAGAGGGTCATTCCTGAAGAAAGGTACAGTTCAGGATTAGCCTTCTATTCCTCACTGTCTGCCTAAAACCAGTAATAAACAACTACCACACTCTGCAACACATTTTGGGAGCAATACTGAGCTCTGTTCTCCCTATTCACTTGAATTTCTGCTCTCCTTTCAACCTGGTGAGAAAGTTGTCCAGGAGCACTATTTAGGTAATGTTGGGTTTAGATAGGACAAAAATGAGGAAGGAGCAAAGCCCATACAGAAAAGGAAGAGTTAATTTCTGCCCAGAGTAAAGGTACTGAAATTAAACTTTGCAAATTCATTTACTTACTATAATTTCATAACAAAAAAATTAAGCCAGAGGCAACGCCATTTTGCCAATGATTCTCACTGAACTATGGCTCATTAGTTATTTTCCGTTGCTTAGCAGGGTCTGTTTACACCTACAGAAATTCAGCTAATTCAATGAGTCCCTTCTCTCTGCACAGACTTCCCAGTATCCTTGCTCATCTGCCCATGCCCTGTGGGTTTGCCATCCATGTGCTGTATACAGAGCTGAGAACATATGCTTATTTTGACGAGGAGAAACAAAACTGTTGAGATCCATTTCAGCTACACTGGCACTCATCTGGGCTATTTCAGACAAGGCCAGAAATTATTTCACCATCATCTGCCCCACCTTTTCTATGTTTTTATGAGCCTGGAGTTCCAAATCATAAACACAGGTCCAGGCCTCTGAGGAATGCTACATTTGAAGAATATGTTTAAAATCTCTTTTCTTCCAAGCTGTGGCTCTTTCAAGCACTCTATTTTGACACAGATAAAAATAACCTTTCCAAAAGTTCTTACATGTATCATTCACAAGGTACTTTGCTGCCTCTGACATCGAGCACATATTGTGCCCTTGTGTAGGACAACAGCCAATGGAACACAGAGGGAGAGCACTTCATCGATGTGGAGTCTTGGGAGCAACTTGCTGCATGCTTCAAAGAATCAGGAGAAGACCACGATCTACTTGTCAAGCAGACTGAAGTTGTTCATGAGCAGATTGGTATGCTTCCGATCTGATGTAAACCAAGGGTGCTCTGGGATTAAGATTATATCCACCTGTTAACTCTTCTATGTAATGATCTGGTGAGGTCCCAGTGACCCTTTCTCAGCTGATTCATAAGTAAATTACCAGCACAGACAAACATGTATATTACATGTTTGTTTGCTTTTTTTCCTACCTTTAGGTCTTAATGCTGGTGCTAGAAATTAGCTTTGGTATTTCATAACACATTCTATGCAACTGCAGCTACATGGCACATTATAATAGTATAAAACAGATAAAAAGAAACATCAAAATTGGTGTTTTCCTAGTAGACTTTCTGTAGTTTAAGATGGGATTCATGCAACTCTTATGGGCTGTGCAATGGAGGAGGGCAGGTTAGATGAATCCAATGGATTCATAATCTTTGAATCTTTGAATTAATTAATGAGATTTTGAGATATGTATGAAAGTTTGGCACTTTGATTCTGTTGTTCTGCCAAACAAGGGGACTGATAGAGCTTCAAGGCTTTACCTTTCATCACTACCTATATACTGACTGGGAAGATTCCCAGCAGAGAATAGAAGTTAACACTTCCGCCTTTAGTATACTGCTACTGATAATTTTACCATTCTCATTACATTGTATGTTATAGAGGCACTGTAGAATCTAATCACTATAGAAGATTTTTCTTCTTTGTAAGCATACTTTGTAACATGTTTGGTTTGTTTTTTGTTGTTTTTGTTTGTTTGTTTGTTTGTTTGTTTTTTGTTTTTTTTTTGTCATTTATGCATTTATTTTTCTATCAGTCCCTATCTTCTGGTTGGCAATTGTAGTGGGTTTGTGTGGTGTAAGGTTTTGGTGGGGAGGGAGCTATAGTCATGACTTTTGTGAGAAGCTGCTAGAAGCTTCCCCCATGTCCTAAAGATTCAATGCCAGCCAGCTCTAAGATGGACCCACCACTGGCCAAGGCTGTGGACCCATCTGTGCAGCTGAGGAGGGGAGTGGCAGAGCAGCTTTGGTGGGCACCTTTGATTTAGTCAGGGTCAACCCACCATAGTAATAATTACTATCAGCTTCCTTTTTCCTTCATAGGAGCTAATTTAGTATCTGGCTTTACAGTTCCTTCCTAAGGGAAGGGATGTTTACCCTTGGCATTTTGACACTGTGGTTTATTGAACATAGAAAGTACAATTTCTCTAGAATTTGCAGTTACCATTCACACATTTTTGTTTATGTTTTTATCTCATTTGATTTATTTCATAACTATTTTCTACTTAGTGGCATTTGTCCTTTTAAATCACAAGGTGAATAGATTACTAGTTTGGACTTCACTGTCCTGACAGGTAACTCATGGCACATAATTCCTTTTGCCAAAAATACAGTTCTGTGACCAAACTTGTCAATCAAATTCTAGTATAGATTTACCTTATATCAGATGCAATTAATTTTCAAATTATGAAATTATTATCTGTAATTTTGCATTTGTTTAGGGGCAATAGAAAATATTTAGTGTGCTTTGTCAGATTGAAGATCTGAGTGATAATGTAGTTTTCTACTCTGGCACCACACATAGCTGATTATGGATCTAGTCATCTAGCTAGGTGATTTGATTTGACTTGACACTCTGCACAACAGACCACCTGCTCACTCATCTTGAGCTTCAGAAGTGACTATTAATTAATTAATATTAATTAATATTAAGAATATTAATTCATAAGCTTTCGAGATAATTTTCTTCCTTAGTGCCAGCATCTTGGACATTAGTTGTAGGGGTACACCTGTAACAGGAGACAAAGAGAGCAGCTTGGCTGCAGTGGCCAGGCTGAGCACACAGACCACATGGGCAGGTGTTTGCCACGCTCTTTAGCTGTGAGTGATTTCGGAGCTGCATATGTGTAATGTTGTACCTTACATAACATGCAAGGCCATCTCCCCTGTTCCCTGTGCCTACACAGATCCTAGCAATTCGCTTTAACATACTCATATGACAGTGTGTAACACTGTTACATTGCTCACAGTTGTGTAACTTCAGTCCCTCTCATCTACTATCCAGCTTTTGGTTCTGATGATTAGGCAATTATATTTTACTTCTTTTTGTGTCCTTTGGCTTCATGACTAATTTTGTTCTCAACATCTTGATTTTGATGAGTGTTCTTTGGGTCTCCCTTTTTCCTCACTCCTTTGTTATTAGTTTGCCGCCTTCCTAACTCCTACAGCAGGCTTGTCTCCTCAAAAGTAAGTTTCTCTTACTTTTTTCCTTATTGGTGTGGAGGCCAGCTGAATGCCCAGCCACTTCTCCATCTGTTCCGCCATTTCAAGACCATGTAGTATTTTAAGTCTTGAAAAATTAGGGAACTGTTTCCCATCTATTCTCCTTTGGGCATGAGCCATTAAGAGTTTCTGAAAATGCATTCTCCTATGGTTTGTCCATCTTTTGTACAACCTCCTGAATAGGCAGCAGGTCAGTCCCTTTAGGATGGGATAATGAGAAGTGCTGGTAATTACCGCTTGCAAGTATAAACAATCATGCCCATGTGCTGTAGGGACTTAACTAATGCCAGCCAATTAAAAGCAATGAGAGGAAGATCACAGTTTCTGGGCTGGTGCAAACACTGGTAGCCAGTAAACACAACTCTTTGCCTGGAAGAACTGAGCTGACTAAGGATGCTTTTGCTAATGTTACATGACCTCTTTTGAGTGCTTTCAGGCCTTCAAAGGACTCAAGATCCACACTTTGAGAAACATTACTGGAGAATGATGAACTTCATGGGAGACTTGTCATTAGTAAGAGAAAACAAAATCAAGGAGGTGCCTCAGTCCGTGTTAAGAAAATGGTATTTGTGAAATCCATCTGGATCATAAATCATCAAAGGACTCTCTGCAACAGACCCACTTGCCTCTTCACACAAAGAAATGACAGTAATGTCCCATATATGCTGACAGAGCTCTCCTTTCCTGTAAAAGTATTAAAATTCATCTGCACTGCATTAACGAAGTCCCAGTCTGATTCTCATTAGAGTCAGTAGCAGGTCTTCTGTTAGGCTGAGGGATGCAGCAGCTTGCAATTTTTTAACCATTGGGATCCCACAGAGGAAGATACTCTTTACAGGTTAAATTTTCTGCATGGAAAGCACATGAAAGTGCAGAAGGCTTTCCTTAGTCTTGCTGGAGGAAAGGAAGGCCAGGGCATGCTGCTGCTGGCAATAACAATTTTTGAGGATGGCATACTTAAAAGAGGAATTCTAGAGTGGAACTGCACATGACCATTTTCAGCAAAGCTTTTCAGATGCATCCTGCACCACTGACATCAATGGGACTTTCTTGAGACAGGATGGAGCTTTAGTGGTTTGTTGGCTGCAATTCTCTGTGACATTTTCTGGGGCTGCGTGAGGTCAGTGCAGTAACTAAGGATAAAGAGCAGCAAAATTCAACCACCTAAATAGCAAAGTTAACTACATTTTACTTCAAAACTTTTTCATCTTCAAAATTTAGAGAAATTGTGCACTTACTGCAAGTGAAGTTTTTTGCTCAACAAATTAATTCCTTGAACTGTTGCTAGGTGTGGTTCAAACCAGTCCTAATTCTACCAGTATATCCTCTTAAATAACAATAAAACATGACTCTTCAAGGAATTAGAAATGTGTTTCAACACTGTCCATTCTGCTGTCATAGCTTTGTTGGTTTGTTATGTTTTGTATTGGTGCTGTTCATAGATACAAGGCAAATACTGTACTTATATAAAATTACTGTCTGCTACCAGAAAAGATGTTTAATACAAATCATATCAAAACTCTGCATCACGTACTGTCAAATCCTTAGTGATTTAATAAAATGTCCATTATCTACTATGTGCAAGTTTACAAGTCACAGCTTATGTGGATGTGCTTAACAATAAATTATTTCATTATTTCACTGAATTGGTGAGGCTAATTACAACTTTCAAATCATCTGTGGACCATCGGAGTCCTAAATTAAACATTCCCATTAATTTAACTGTGTAAATCTATAAATTTAACACTACTACAACAGAGAAAAGACTATAATATGTCTCATATAGTGAGTCTATAAAGGCACTTTTAGAAATTAATAGTTTGCTTTTTCTTTTAAACTGACAGAAACAAGGAGAATAAAGTAGCTTAGCATATTTTACAGGAAAATCTTTAGGCAAATAAGCCTGTATTTAGTACTACATTTAGGCTTTTAAAACATTAGCAAAAGGCAAAGGTTGTAACTATATTTTCAGTAGTTTGGTTTTTTTCCATTAACAACAAATACTTGCTTATAGGAAGTTTCAGTCTGGACTAATTCATTAATTAATTAACTTTAGGGGTGGGTAGGGGTGTAGGTTTGAGAGCATTTTGGCACGTATTAATCTGTACCAACTGCTATGCTCTTTCTGGATCACAGCTTCATATTTTGAAGTTGTTATGAAAAACAGCAGGAGACAAGATCGTATCAAGGCCTTTCCTAAACCTGGTATACCAAAAATCAAGACAGTGCTATTTAAAAATAAACTGAGATTTGCCTTGCAGCTTGGTAGGCAGCTCCCACATTTCCACTGAACAGGAAGGGATTAATACTGTCTCCCCGCAGGGGGGAAGGCAAGTTGCCACCCTTCACTCTATACCTGCCAGTGCAACCCAGGGAGGAAGGAAGGGAGGATGTTTGAATGGATGAAATAAAGAAGAAAGGAATCAGGGCTGGAGCTGCGCTGCTATGTGGATGGGTAATGGATGATGTCTAGGACAGAGATTACCCAAGGGGATGGCCCCAGGTTATGATCAGAGTTGTTAAAAAGAAATATAAAGAGTGGGCTGAGTCTGTTTATTTTTCTGGCAGCAACTGGAGGAGTTTTAACATGATCTTCATTTATCTTTGGGCTTGCTGATTTTGACCATATCTGAGTAATTTAGCAGGTGTGCCCACCACTCCCCTGACTTGTTTTAGATCTTTTTTTCATGTACAATCCATTTATTCCAAGAGAGTTTTTAAAAATCTGGCTCTTGTTACTTGCGATTTCCCCAGGGGCGCTGGGGTGTGCGTGTCCTGCTTTGGATTCTTTGTGTACTTTTTATGGATGCACACTGAAATAAATTTGGTTTGTTATTCCTTGCACAGCTTAGTGTGAAAAATGACGGCATGCTTTGGGCATTTCAGGGAAGTTTTTGGTCATTTTGGGTGTCCTGCTGAGCTCTTGAATGAAGAAAACAGGCGTCATCTGTGGCAATCTCCACAGAGGAGCTCTTCCCTTGTTATCTAGATTTTCCTGTCTTAAGAGTGTTTCACAATGAACACTTAATGTGAACAAAAGCGATGCAATCAGGTAAATTGGGCTGCAAAAGGTCTAGGATTACAAGACAGTGATGGCACGGTTACATGGGCAGCATGTGAGTAGCCTGGTTACTCTTGTTTCTTGTGGCAGCCAGGGCTGTAGAGCAGACAGACATTAAGGAGGTGTGTGCGAATGGGTGCAGCAAACCAGCCAGAGATCTGAAGATGTATTTCCAGCCCAGTGTCCCAAAGCCTTCTGAAAGTTTCTTTATTCTGGACTCCTTTTCTGAATTCCACAACATTTCCCCTTCTCCCCTTGAAAGCTGCAGCCTGGCACCTCCCCAGCACTACAGGAGGATGGAAACACAGCTCCTCTCTTGACAGCTGATCTGGATCCAGGTAGATATTAGGATAGATTCCAAACACCATTTCAGCTCAGCTGTTTTGCTCCTTCACTTCCAATAGTGTGGTATTGATATGACTCCAAATTGCTTTCCACCAGCCTTGTGCATGGTTTCCCAAGCAACATTTGACTGGCCGTTAATTTTGTCTTGGTAATGAAAAGTGTGAGTAGGATCCTTTAAACTACATTCCTTTTTTTTTTTTTTTTTTTCCACTCTGAAAATGTTGAAACCAGGCTTGCAGTGTGTTTTTATGCTTTGTCAACTGCTTGTAATGTTACATTCCCCTGAGATTGGCTTCGTATTTTAAAATCTGTGTCTGGAGTGTCTTCTGGTTTTTACTACTTTGTGGGGACAGTAGCATCCCAGTGCTGCAGAGTGAAGTGCTTTGAACAAAGACAGAGTGACAGCCTGCAAACCCCACGTTAGGCAGCTTAATAAGTATTCTGTATGGTCATGCCTTGTGAAGTTCCTTTGATTTAATGGCTATAGGCCAAAATCCTATACCAGAGTATCTCCTCTGGAGATGTGCCCCTTGTGTGGGACACTTCAACTATATTTTTTACTTTTTAGAGACACATACTGAGCACATGCTGCATCGAGCAGAGCAGCATGAAAGCAACTGAAAGAAGTATTCAATAACAAAAACACATTCTGCAGTAAATCTGATGAGAAATTGTATTGGCCAACTTGCCGTAAGTAGATTTGGCCTACTTGTACTGCTGCTTCAACTTGGACACTACTTTTTCTACTTGTTGAACTTCTTTTTCAGATTTGTGTTCCATGCACATTCATAGCCATGCCCTGGGGTGTTTGCACAAACGATGTTTTAGACATGTAAATCTGACTAATAACACACCCACCCATGGCTGGCAACCAAGCTCTGCAGCCTGACACCAAGGGATGATCTAATCCCCAGAGGTATCTCTGGCCTGAAGGAAAGCAGGAAGGGAAGGGTGGCTTCTCCAGTGAGTGGCTCTTAACTTAGGGCTTGCTCATGGAGCAAAGCACTGGGAGAAATGTGGTCCTTTTAATAGCTATGTCTGCTTTGTGAAACACCTCCTGTACCATGTATGTTTGCAGTTCTAACACGCAGTGAAGATGCTTCCTCCATCTGACACTGCTTTTTCTGGATTTCCAGAGGTCTCTTCCTTTTACACAAATTCATTCAGGTTTATAGATGGGCCAGTTTAGAAACTGAAATTTTATCTTTTCCAAAGATGGCATTTTCCTGATGCTCTGCCTATTTGTTTACTGCTGATCAGCAATGACTACCTGAAGGGGGAACTGGTGATTTGCTCCAGCAGGCACCTGTGCCATTGCAGGAATTGTCCTCAGCCTTATTAGTTACTGCCAGCTGTGGCAAGGTGGTGTCTGTGGAAAGAAAACCTCTCCAAAAGGTGATCAAGCACATTGTATATGCAGATCAGGATACCTCCATGAAAGTCAGCAGAGTTAAAAATCTTGGGCCTCTGTTGAGTCGCGCCACACCCTCTACTCTCCCTGCCCCCCAGATCAGCATCAGAACTAATAGAGAAAAAATATAAGTTTTGGTTCAGTTCCTGTTTTCAGATATGACTAATATGAATGTAGAAAGATGGGAGAATTTGGAAGAATGGACTCATGAGAAAACCAGCATTGTCTCTTCCATCATAACTGAAAAACCATGGCAGTCAGGTGAAGTTCCTGATGACTGGAAAAAGGGAAATATAACCCCCATTTCCAAGAAGGGGAAAATGGATGACCCAGGGAATTACAGAGCAGTCAGTCTCACCTCTGTGCCTGGAAAAATCTTGGAGCAGATTCTCCTGGAAGGCATGCTAAGGCACATGAAAAACAACAAGGTGCTTGGTGACAGCCAGCA
>JAVHNF010086236.1:39221-52569 GCA_034783455.1 Micropsitta finschii
GAATGCTCCATCCTTGGCGGTGTTCAAGGCCAGGCTGGATGAGGCCTTGGGTGGAATGGTTTAGTGTGAGGTGTCCCCTGCCCTTGGCAGGGGGGTTGGAACTAGATGATCTTAAGGTCCTTTCCAAACCTAACTGTTCCATGATTCTGTGATTCTATGATTATTTTAGAATACAGTAGATAGAAAGGCATACACATTTTTTATGATCCCAGTGCTTCATTAAGCAAAGAAAAAAAAAAAAACCCTGCATGATACTACTGCCTGGTTTTACTCCCCTGCTACCAGGTCAGGACCTGATGTTCTCTGCAAGACTTTGATTTGTAGTATTTTATGCTTCTCAGGTGAAGGTGTTGCATACCATGCAGTGATCCAGTCTCCAGGAAGGTGGAAATCTCAGACATACGCATGTGCCATAGAGCAGTACTGAGTGTTTGCTTGTCTGGGGAATCTCCTAAACAGTAACCTCTGAGTGTCAGGGATTTTTTTTATTTGTTTAAATTCCACTAAATATAAAATAAATATAAAAAAATATTTTAGATGCGGAAGCAAAACTTTAGTAAAAAAGCATTAAGGAAGAGCAAAAACAGGGCAAAACCCACAGCTAGAATATTTCTAGCAGTCTGTAGTGCATCATTAACACTAGAAATACATCCCCTTGACAGCAGAGCCATGGCTTTTTTACCTGCAAGTGACAAACCCCACCAGCTGTGTTACAGAAATAACAGGCAGGGGGAAAGGAAACGAGCTCAAGATATTTTACTGGGATGTCTGGTTCGAGCGCTGCTACAGTTACCACTGAGAGAGGATGATTAATTGAGCCTAGCATTAGCAGCTTGTATGGGAGGCAGCAGGGCTTTGGCAGTCTTAAGGGCAGCCTCCCAGAGTCCCCAAAAGCTATTCAAGGGGAAAAAAATGGCTTTGCCCTTTTGCGCCTGGAATCCGGATGTCTGGCAGAGGGGCAGGGGCGGAAGGGAGTTGCAGCTCTGCATTGTCCTTCACTGTTCACACTGCTGACACACCCCAGTATCCTTCTGCTGTGCAGATACCTTTCAGCTGCCTACCACTTTTGACTAGAGGAAGGGCCGAATGCTTTCCCATGTAGCTTCCTGACAGTCCACTCCCTCCCTACCCTTGCAACAGTAAAGCTTGGCATTAACTTTGCGTTTGATCGTGTCCCTGGTTTAGGCTTTTTCCTGGCTTGTTTTACTTGGGCACTCTCACATTTGCACATCCATGTTGTGTACTACCAGTCTCCTGAGTGGTTTTGCTGTTGCAGGTGCTGGAGAGCTGCTAACCCACCACCCACTCATGCTTTCTCCTTCCTTCCATCCCCAGGAGACATGTCTTGCACCATCTTGGCCAACTGCAGCATCTCCTTCACAGTCCTCTTTGCTCCACCAGGTCCCTCACCAGCATCACTCCAGAACTGCTCCAATTCCTGATGGTCACCAAGATGATCACTTCTATGTACATAGTTTCTGAGCCTTCAGGGCCTTCTGGACATGGGTTGCAAGCTGGGGAAGCCCTGAAGTTTTGTGTACATCTCAAGTCAAGGACAGAGCTCCCACACCATGGGTGAGTTGTGCATGACAAGACAGCTGAGGTCAGAGCTCTGCAGCTCCAGTGGCAGCATCTCACTGCTGACCAACTTGAAACACATGGAGGCATATAGCAAGTCATGGGAGCATATAGCAGCACTGATGGAAATGAGCTGATCTAGATTTAGTTTTAAGACATAGTTTGCTCAGAGTTAGTACTAAGGAGTGGTTTCAAATATAATTCGTTGACCTCTGCTGTTGAAAAGCTCATGAGTTACAGTAACCACTGCTTACAATCACATTTCCCCCTTGCTGATCAAGGGTGTGGGTGAAAGTTTCTAAATAGGTGCCATCAAAGTATAAACACCATAATTCATTTTGAAAGAAAAGCAGTGCTGCCCATGGCCCCTCAAACTCAGGCTGAGGCTCTGCAGCCAACTGCTGGGGCTTTAGGTGGGTATCCCACAGTAGGATGAAGCAGGCTTCCCACTGCAGACACACCAAATCCCCCGTGCTGCACATGTGATGAGCATTTTTTGACCCCATCTCATGCCCTCTCCCCCTGTTTGCTTGCATCTCATACATCTGGGTTGTGGTGACACCACCATCATTCCACCCAGCCATCTGCTGGGACTTGCAGGGATCCTTGGGATCTTGGGTCTGCACAATGCAGTGATGGGAACACTGGCAAACATACTGTAACACTTGCTTCTGAATGCATCCAGTCATTTAAATAAGTCTCTTTGCTACCTTGTTTTGTAGTTTGCCCATTTTCCTTTTGGTTCTCTGTTATAGAGTTGCTCTGCAAAATTTCAGTATCACTTCACATCCTCACCTGTTTATTCAGTCATTCGGAGCAGCAGTGAGTAGTGCTGACCTGTGGTTTTAAAGTCTCTGTGTGGTAACAGTAGTCAGTAAACGCCTTATTTTATTTTATTTTTTTTTGTTTCCAGCCTGTGATCTGTAATGCCATGAGGATATTTCCCTATGGAGCAGTTTCAATGCTCATGGCAGTTTCGATGACCATCTCCCTTTAATAGTCATTATTTGTAGAAGTCCTGCTATAAGACACCCTCTTTTACCTCTTCTTTCTACATTTCCTATTTTATTTTAATATGTTTTCAGGACATTCTTTCTCAGCAAACCAAACAGACCTGGTCCATAAATGAAAGGTGACCTTTATGCACAAGGAAGGAGTTCTTATGAATTGCAGGAAGTAATAGACTATATGGGAAAAGCGCCTCCTGCTCTTTTTATTATTTTTATGTACAGTATTTCCCCCTAACTTCATAACTATAAAACACAGCCTTAAGTACCAGTCAGAAGCGGGCTCCTGAGTATTTCATATTACTCATCTTTACACAGTTCCCTGCCTTTGTCCTTAGACAAAAGGCTGCAGTCTATTAAATTCATCTGCTCAATTTGAAATGAAGGCCATATTAAATAGACTTCATTGTGCATTTCTATACATAGAAAGTACTTTGGGGATTATTGGAATGCCTGCTGCAGCCATCTACAGCTATTTGGTAAATGCCTATTTAACCAGGCTTTGAAATGGAATATGACTGACAGAGTAACATTACTCTTTTCGTACACCCACTTCCATTATTTCACCTATTTACCATGTTTTTTTCTAAAAGCCTTAAAATCCATACTAAGGCTTCCAAGATATATCTTCCAGGACGGCTCTTCTTTCTCACCATCTCCAATGCCTTCCTGATTTCCTTTGCTCACACACTTCCACATCCAATAATCTGTCTCTTCCCTTACGACTGCTCTGCATTACAGACATTCATTTACTTCTAGGCGTGCTATTTTTCTTCATCCTGTGATTGTTGCCTCGGTGTCTGGCTAAACCAGCCCAGCTCCACCTGCCAAAACTTTATGCCAAGCATATCCTCTCCTTTTAGATAAAACAGCAGAAGCACTCCTGCCCCTCCTGGCCAGCAGGAAGGGGCTTTTATCTATTCCTCCCTGCAAGCGCTGGTTACCAGAAATTGACTGCTTAGCGCCTCTCCCTCCCTGCTGCTGGTAAAATTTGTGTCATCTCCTTTTCCAGCCTTCTAAGAGCCAAGTGATGTTTGGGGAAACCCTTATCTTTCTGTTTTCCCTGTATCTGTGTTGTCATGGGTAGAGCTTTTTGAAGTACTACCTCTGGAAAACTAGTATTTTTGGGTAAACAAGTATTTTTGGGTAGCTTAACCTTCCTTTCTGAGCTAGTCCTCCCATTTGTTATTCATGATGCGAGCAGAGAGAGAGCCATAAGATCAGGTTTCACAGTAGGGGATATTTACCATATAGTCACTTGTGCTGCTTGCTTATCAGAAGCATGTATAGTTTATCTAAGGGCTAGGATGTTTGATCCTTGATTAGATGCTGTACTTTCTACTGACAATGAAATTTTCAGGAGAGAATCACATTCACAAAAAAACCTCTAAGCCCCAAAATGGCTTTGTGAAAAACAAGGAATAAATCATATGCTTCTAGTGTGAAATTTGAAGGCATGCTTTTACTATCCAGCTGACATACTTACATGGAAGCAACAGCAAACAAAAACCAACAAATGCAGTGGGGGAAGTCTGAAAATACCACAAGCAGCAGCTCTGACTCCTTCCAGTGGCACTGTGCCAATGTAATGTGCTATAACATTTCCAGAATATTTCCTCTTTGACTTTACCAAGTGGCATCCTGACCCACATACATCTGTACCCAGGTCAGATCAATGAGAACCACACATACCACTGGTCACTGATTTAAGTAAGTTTTCTTCACTCTTATTGTCTGCTTTCCTGAGATGCTGATGTGAGGAAACTGAGAGAAAGCTCTAGGTGGTCTTGGTATAGCTCATTTTCTAAAACATTTTCAAATCATCTTCTCAATGTATACATGTAATAAACATTCTTTCCTGGGCTCATTTTCATGGCTTCATGTTCAAAACCTACCATTTCTGAATGGAAAATCCTCAGTGGCATTAATCTCCATTAACACAGTATGGAATCAAGCCCAGCGGGACAACAGAAAGTCAAGATCAGATTTATTTCTTTCATCATGAAATGATCACTTTACCAAAAAAAGCCCAAGCAAACAAACCACAAAAACCAAACAAAACTGAACCAAGAACATATTCAACGCTTCTGAAAAATATTGTATGATATAGAACTGTTAAAAAATGTATTCGTTATTATGTGCTAATAAGATTGAGCTGGGGAAACAATGCTGGAAAAGATAAAAAATTGGAACTGTGTTGTGGGGATGATTTCTTCTACGCTTTGCTAGCACTCCCATTAACCCAAAGGACTCTTACTTTCTTCAAGTGTGGTGATTTCCATTCAACTTGGCAAAGGTGTACAAACCCCACAGTTGTCCTGATGCAGTGGGAGACTATTTCCTAGAAGTCTAGAAGCACTGTGAGGCTCAGAAGATAGACTAAGTTTGTATTCCTCATGCAAAATTACACACCTGGTGCATTTAGCATGGTACACTTTAAGTTGTAATGTCTTTGTTTAGGGTATTTTTCTTCCAAATGAAGAGTAAAATCAGCAGGGATTCTTTATAGAAGCAACATCATAGCTCAGAATGGTTCTTCACATTTTGATGTTGTGTGGATTCATTAACAGCCTTATCCTGTCCTTCCCAGCTTTAGGAAATCTGAACTTTATTTTTATTCAGTTCCTGAATCATTAATATGATTTTAATTACTTTTCTCTGTTTGCTTTTAACTTTCTTCTGCATTTATGGTCAAGGCGATTAGATACCAAACAGCATCTGCTAGAAAGAAAGACTGCATAAGGTACAAGAAGAGCTGTAAAATTCCAGCCCCCATCCTTATTCTGTAATGTCTTACTGTCTTAAAAGTAAGATGGCTACTTTCAGTATAATACCCTTAGCTGAATACAATTCTTAATGTGCATATTTATTTATCTGAAAATGTAGGAAATAGTCTTGCTCTTACAGTAGCTGAACACAAACATCTCCAACGTTTTTCCTGCTTATGATTTACATTGTTATCTGTGAAATCAGAATAAAGGCCATTGGGATTTATTCCTTTTTCAAGATACTGCCTGTTTCCAGGCTATGAAAGACAGCTTTAGTGTAAGTAAAGGCTTATTATTACAAATCACATAATTTCAGCTTCAAATTCAGTGTTACAAGAATCACTTTGAGTTGTTCAATTCATTTCAGACTAGAATAATAAGAAGTCGTAATGCTCAGCAAACTGAAAACAGAAATGATCACTGAACTCCTCTGAACCAGAACATCTAAGAGCTGCTCTCACAAAAGTATTTTCCCGTGGAGCAAAATGGAAGCAGAGAGAGAAAACACAAGGTCATCCAAACTTAGTTTTCTATCTTTCAGTGATTATATTCTCAGACTTTCCTCTTTCACTCTGTGTCATTTCAATTCTATGTGGCTGAATGAGATAAGGCAGGACTTCACGAAAATGAGGAAACAAACAGTTTAAATGGTGAAAGCTGCGGCAGCAACACTGAGACAGTTCACAAATTCATGGAAATTTTCCAGAGTTGTTTGTGCACTATAGAAGTGTTTAATAGTTTGTAAAATACTAAATTTTTACTTTGGTTTTGTTGGTACTTCTGGTTCATCATTATTTCATTTCAGAATTACCTTCAATGGTATTTAAAACATTTTAAATGTTTGAGGTGGTCAGACTCCAGCTGAAATGTTTTCATTAGCCAAAAGCATTTTGTCACAACAAACCATCCTGGCAGACTTTTGGTGGTTGATTGTATTCTCAATTTGCCAGAACTTAAAATAGGTTTTTCAAACTTACACGATCTTAAGTCACAAATGAGAGAAAAAGAAAGTTCTTTGCTTCTTTTATTCTACAGAGGGATGTTTATATTAAAAGTTATGTGAACCGATGGGCTCCTGGAAATGACTTTGGCAGTGAGATGCCAATGATTATGTGGCTTGGGAAATTTACTTCTCAAGCTGATGCTTGGTGTCACTGAAGTTCCTGAAGTTTGGGGAGGTGCATCTTTGGACCCAGCTGGTAAAAAGATACCAATGCCAGTGGAAGGGCAGGGATGATCTCTTGCACTGAGACCAGCTGAAGGCATTCCAGATGGCAGGGCCCAGAACCCCAACTCTGGCAATGGTCCTGTCCAACCTGCACCCCTTTTCCCTTGTAGCTCATTTCTGCAGGTGATACATATCCATACTGAACCTTAGAATAAGGGAGCCATCATCCCTGCACATTGTTATGCATAGAGACAGGATTTAGATATTTTATTCCCATCCTGCAACTACTAGCTGCATTTCCCACATTTTGTGTCACTTGGCCAGGATGCTTCTCATGTGCCTGTTCATCCTGGCCTCTTGGTCCCCACTCAAGATGTCAGCCAGGACTGCAGCAATCAGGACACATACAGCACATTAGTTTTGTAGCTGTAGATAGAGGGTGAGACAAAATCAATAGCAAAAGTATAGTGCCTCACCATATCATTAATGTTGCTGGACTCTAGAACAGATGATCTTTTGTATGGTAAATGAACCACAACAGGCCACAGGGATATTTCAAAACACATAGACTTTATAGTACTCTGGAGTACATATCCTTAGAAGAAGCAACTGTGGATGTGAATGCATTTTGCAGTGAACAGAACAATCAGTAGAAGTAAGGGAGAACTGCAGCTCACACAGGGCTGAAATTCAAGGCAAAGCAGCTCTTTTTTGGCGAGGATTTCCTAGACACAGAGTTTCATTTCTATAGCAGTGAAAAGGCACCACCCAACTAAGCAGCAGGGCTGTGTACCTTTGTGGTTCAAGTCCTGTAAGAGTTTCGTGTGGCTCTTACCTATATTCAGTGTGTTTCTTGCTCTTCTACCTAAAATGTCCACAGCCAAACAACCTGACAGCCTTTAATTTAATGGTACTAGGACTGAGGCTGGAAGGATCTCTGCTCATCTAGATTTCCTCTAGTACCTGTAAAGTTACAGAAAGGACAAAGTCTCCAAAAGGGCAGAGTCACTCTTCATACTACCTCCTTTCCCTGCAGAAGAATGGGATGCAGCTCCCACCTTGGGTTTTTTGATTTACTTGGGACTACTTTGCAGACACCTGTCTCTTTTATCTTTCACTTTGCCTGGGCTTTCGTCTTTTCTGTTACAGCTGTTGTGAAAACCAGTGGGTATAATAATGAGAAATATCCAACCTTTCAAAAAGCAGAACTGTGCAACCCTCAGTCTGTCATAAGGACTCTCATGTGTGCACCCTGCTCTCCCTCCTGTCTGAACATCTCATGAAGGGCTTATAAGCTCAGGGAGCAAAGGGTGCTTAAGGATGTAGCTGTCCAGAACTATCCATTTGACCAAGTGCAAAGCCATGTGAGTGCAGTGATTAATGAGGAACATACATATCTTAGCACAACAAAATGTCGTGGAAGCTCCTCTGATATCTAAAATGCCTCAGAGAAAACTGTTTTAATTTATTTTAGGCTTTACACTGGTAAGTTGTGGTTCCTTTGCACAGGGTCCTCCTATTTGACAAATTCCTATTTGTCTTTTCTGCTGAAAACTGTGACTGAAGTTTGACTTGTTAAATATAGGAAGGTCTTTCATAGAGTAAAATGTCCAGTGTCACTTGGTACCAGATAGGAAAAACAATTGTGCTGAAGATAATTAAACATGTCTTTTAACAGACTGTTAGTTTATATTCTGTGCAGAACAGTTTTAAAATGTTGACTTGGAACAAAAAATGGTTGAAACAAATTCCTCTGTGTACCAAAAGCTAAAAAACCAACTGAATACATAATTATTTTAGGGAAAAATAGAATAGGTGTATCCTTACTTCTTACTTCTGGCAGACCCTTAAATCCATAGAAAAGGAACAAATACATTCTTAAACTTAGAAAGCTGGAAACATACTGCTCTGTAGCACACTTTTACTTTTTTCCAAGAGAGCACAGTGAACTCCTCAGATGGTCAGGTTCTGAGCTTTACCAGTAAAACTTGCAACACAAGAATCACAGGAAGGTTCACAAGGCTAGGCTTCCCTTCCTTTTTCTCCATGACTTTTTGGGTGGTCTCAGAAATTATGTTCTTGAGTTTTCCCACCCATAGCAGATGGAACAGCGTGTTAAATCTTTTAGAAACAATTGTTCCCCTTAAAAATGCTTGCTGAGTATTTGAGTTGAACAAGAGGTCTAAGAAAAAAGCAAACAAACAACTGATTAAAAGGTAAAACATTTTCAGCTGTATTGATTAAAAATTACCAGTAATGTCGTCACATTTTTGAGAAATAATGTGAAGTCACTCACAGATGATTTGGGGTCCAATTCGTAAAGTGGAAAATAAAATAGGACACAGAAGGTGTAAAAAAGGGGAATAAAATTAAATCTTTCTGGTCCTTTGATGTATGAACAGTAAAGTAGTATATAACCTGAGGATATTCATAGAGGTAAAACACTTCTGCTTTTTGATCCCAATAAAAAATGGATTTTTTTTTTCTCAGATTAATTTTATTTTTTTTCAGACTCATGTATGAAGACTGAGCTGCAGCCCTGATTTGACTGAAAATATTGGGGAAGTTGTACTGAATTCAGTGAACAGCCGCATGAAATGTTTTAAAAAATGCTAAAATAACACTTACTTTTCAAAATTATGTATTTGGGGCCTTTCCAAAGGAAGCCATTGAGGGCTGCATGTAGTTATATTTATTTTTCACACTATTCATGGAATGAAATAAAATGCCATCTTTGACTGTCTTGCCCCAAATGATTTTCTTACTTTTTAGCTCTTACCCAGATTGTCCTCTCATGGTATTGCACATCAGCTACCGATTAATCACACAGCTTCAGTCACATCTGGGATTCTCTGCTCCCTAGTTAAAGAAGAGAAAATAATGTTATTCTGGGAATGGGAAGATGCAGGAATGTAAGCTTCCTTCCTGAAACCAACAGTGTCATCCCAGATTTATTTGAGTACAAAGGGAAGCAGGATTTATCCTGTGCTATTGTTTTATTTTTATGAGAGTGGTATAAAAAGAGAGGTTTTCTGGCATACAGCAGCTGGAAAGGGAGTTTTGACGCAACCCACAAGCGTGTCACCACTGTATTTAGTAGTGCTGTGTAGGTGATGGGACAAGAGACCTCCCTAGTGTCTCCAGAGGATCTTCTGAGCCCCCAGTGGCATCCCTCTGGCCTCTGAATCCACTACAGTCAGCACTCACCCTGTGCACATCCTTCCTGTGGTGGACATGTACCCACATGTCCTCTGCTGCTTGCTGGGGAGTAAGCAAGGATGAAGATTCCTTAAAGACTCTGCACAACTCCAGAAGCTAATTTGACATTTATAGGGTTAAACCCTGAGACAGACCAGAATGGCTAACATCCCCTCAAAGATCTGAAGGTAAAGTGACATTAGCCAGCTGAAGATCTGGTCAGTAGCTACTTAATAAACATCAAATAGAAATAAATGATCGTTAAAATTTTAGCCACTGCTTGATAGGTTCAACCAAATCAATCCTCCTTCTGCAAAGTGAAGGCAGGAGCTTTGCTTTCCTCTCTGCTCACGGGAGGTGGTGAAGAGGCATGCATTATGGATTACAAAGCACCAGCACACCTGAGCTGTAGCAGCTGTATGAGCCTCACAGGCAGAAGGAACATGCATATTCAATGAAATAGAGGGTTCAGCTGCAATGAGGGATGAGGGAGTAAATTTCATTCTTTCCTTGAAACACTTCCACAAGTTATATGGGAAAAATGTGGAACTTTCTTCTCAGGGTATAAACCAGTCTCTAGACGTTGCCTTTTCCTGATGCGCTGCTTGTTCTGTATCTGCCTGCGGATGGGACAGCTCTGAGTTCTGAACATTTTTCACCTTTCCTGATGCTGATGACTGGTGCACAGAGTGGGCCTGATTGGGTATGGCCAATGCAATGCTCAGAGCTCATTCTGTTTTCTTTTTGCTTGTGCAAAGTTGTTTGATAAGAACAATTTTGACTGTGTTCAAAAGTCTCTGTTAACTAACCTGTAAAACAAACTCAATGTATCTTCACTAGACAGACTGATCAATAGACTCACATATGCATATTTTTGCCACAGGAAGTACCTGTGACTATGCAAAGAGACACAGTTTAAGTAAGACACCATCTAGAGCAATGCCATGCACTTTCTTCAGCACTCACAAGCTTTTACTGAGAAGAGGAATTTATGAAAATGGAAGTTCTACAGTGTTTTGGAGCTTGCACAATGCCAATGCAGCCTCTGATCTCTGTTAAGCACAGGAAGTTCCTGGGTGCTTAAGCAGGGAAGAGAGCATAGAAACATGTCTCCAGCCCTTGCTGGTTTAACACAAGGTGAGTCATGGCTGATGGAGAACAAAGACTACAGACCTTGGATGGAACGCAAAGGAAGTGGTCACAAAGAGGTGGATCACTGTGCCTCCTAAGGTGAACCGGCTTTTGTGCTCTCTAGGCGTTTATCACAACACTGCCCTGTGCCTGCACTAGGTCTGTACACAGTTACACACCCCAAGAAGGAGTCTGTGTGTCACAATACGCCATCAGTCTGCAGACTGACAGGGTTTGGTTAGGAAAGCTTTCACACGCTTTCCAGTCCTTCCTGCATGTTGTTGGTTTTCCATTACTCTGCTTCTGGATGTCCCCAAAAAACCACAAGAACTTCCTTTCTTGTAGTGTTTCATCACTTTGGCCTCAAAATGAAACTAACCAAAATGAAAAACAGCCGGATCAAAAAGAAATCTAGTAAACAAACAAACAAAAAAGGGCAAACCTCTAGAAACTCAGTTGTTTTTAATTTTGCATCTGGCTATGGCCAAGATGTGCATTCATTATTAGTTCTTTTCTTCCCTGTCAGTTCATAGGTTCTTCGCAAAAAGAATCCCATTTGTTTTCAGTCCCTTACCAGCCTCTGATCTGTACTTCTGTTTTACTGCTGTTCATCAATTGCTTGGCTGCTTATGCTCACGTTGTGAGACCAAATCCCTAGTGATTTATGATTTAAACTCCAAGATTTTGGTCAGCACCTAGTAAAAAATTATGACTTGTTTCTTTTTATATAGGATCTGGAATACTTTTGTCGCTTAGGTTGATGCTAGTACAAAGAGGTGTTTTTTTTCTAAACCCACTGAAAATCTTTGTGCCTCTCCTGCCCCATTAACCACAGTTTAAATTTTAAGACAGGTTAAAGGTCAGCCCTAAAAACTTCACTTGAACAGAGGCAAATGCTATCAATCAATAATTAACAGTGTTCACTGCCAATAGGTCCAAATTCCTGTATACAGAACTCTTCTCTTGGCATGTCAGGTTCATCATCTTCTTTTTCAGTTTGACCTGCCAGCAAGTGACAGCAACAAAATAATAGCAGACATTCTGCAGTTATTTGTATCGTGGGTATTGTTTGTTCATGGGTTTAATTTTATGAAATACAGACACAACAGGAAGTAACTCAGAAAAAGCAGGAGTTTCAGAGGAGGACTGCTGGGAAGGGCCTCTGGCTAGTTACTTTTAATACAGATTATTGAAAAGTAAGCTGTGCTGTGCCAAACGAAAGGTATTTGGGGGCACGAGAGAGGAGGTGAATGACTGTGTGTGTGCGAAAGACAAGCAGCTGGAGCCAAGGGAGTCCAAGTGGGTTTACTCAAAGGAAGGGTACAGCCTGACAAGTTTTTCCCACAGCACTCCAAAACACAGGGTGCTCAAACCAGGTAGGAAAGAAACAAAGCATGTGTCTGTGTGTAGTTTTAAAGCTGGGATATGTGAGGATCAGTGCCAGGAAGACAGGGTGCTGGGGCTCCTGGATGCACAGCAAAACCCTTTCAAGGTTAGTGAGCCTCCAGGCACTTGGTTATTGCAGATGCTTGAGCAAAACAGGTGGGAAATTTGTGGCCAGCAACTAATGGAGTAACAAGTGCATCCACTGGAACAAATCACCCACGTGTTTAGCAGCAGCACAGCAATTGCAGCTCTGCTGTTCCTTCCGGGAGCACCCCAGGATTGCCGGCTGATAAGGACTGCCCTGGTTTGGTTCTGTAGGTGAGATGGGGTCTCTCAGGTTGTCATTTCTCATGCTTTTATCTCTGCCACTGCTTTGCCAGGAGCCTTGAGATAGGGAAGATAGGGAAAGCGCCCTGTTGGATTGGCGGCAGTTCAGTGGGAAAGGGTTTTTCTCTGTCCCAGTGATATTTATTCCCAAGGAAAAATGATGTCAGAAATAATCTAATGCTGGAGTCAGGGTTGTGGGGCACCACGCTTAAACTTTCAGAGTGATAAAAGGTTTGCCGTCATCTGCAGTAGAGATAAATGGCCTAATCCAGTTTCTAGGAGTACTGGGGTGATTTCAGGAGCACAGAGCTTTCTTTGCAGGCAGGATCAGCGTGGGTTGCCTTTGGTGCTGTGCTCTGGTACCTGGCATTTTGCCTAGGTTTTGCCAGAGTAGTGATGATGAGCCAGTGGCTGAGGTTTGTAGAGATGAGTAATGGGTTTAGGTGCCTTAATCCCATTCATTTGGATAGGATGGGCATTAGTGGGGGAGCTAAACCTGGTGTTCACTGAGCCTAGGGGCAGACCCCAGGGCACATCAGAGGGTGTTTGAAAACCAGCCTGTGTTGACTGTGGGTAGGAAACTTCAACATTATTGCCTCCTTTATTTCTTCAATATTTTGATCAGTGAGTCAGTCTCAGTTATGATACTGTAAATAACTTTGTAATACTGTCTGGAGCAGGATCTTTCACTGGCGACAAGGTGTTTTACGAACCCTACATTGACTTCAATGGAGAGAGGCTACCGGTGGTCCGCTGCCCTTTCCATCTAAGTTTGGCAGTGTAAC
>JAVHNF010086268.1:0-10860 GCA_034783455.1 Micropsitta finschii
AATCTGGCCAGATGGAAATTGCTCAGAGCAACACCTCAGTATAAAGTTTGACGTTTCTGCAATTGCTAACCCTTTGAGAGCTGAGGCAGTATTTTTTTAACAAAGCATATTGTTTTTCCCTCTTGCTTTTACTGAGCTTTGATGCTGATTTTAGAACTTTACAGCTGTGTTTAGACTTGTCTTACATCTCTCATATGGAAGGGAGGAATATAGACGTTTGGGGCAGCAGGCAGCATAAACTGGAGAGAGAGAGAGAGGGGAGGAATAGAGGCAAGATTTGCCTTAGGAAATAGTGGGAAAAGTCCACAACAGTGATCTTCTAGCCATCCTCCTTTTGCGAAACTACTTAGAGCTGAATGGAGTGCTAGTCCCTTGTGCCCTGCCCAGGAGAACTATGTGCCTTGGAAAGGGACTCATTGCCCCCTAATGCCATGGTAGAAAACTGTGAAGTCTGACTAGGCATGATGCTTCACAAGGATTCCTCTGTTTGCTTGGGATTGCAATCCAGAAGAACTTAAGAGACCCACAGGACTGATTGGTCTTCTCTATAGTGCTCTTTATTGTGACAGTACTTAGGTATGAGTATTTTGTGTGCCAAAATAATGAGGCTGAATAATAATGGATATTCTTCTGAAAAGAAGTCAGAACTTGTTACAGCTATTGTAATAAATGAAAATACACTTTTTATCATTACTTTCAAAGCCCTACATCAAAATAAAGTTAATTTTTGTAGACTATTAACCTGTTAACCTGTTTAAGTTCATCCTTTGTGGCATAAAGGGAAGTGGAAACGGTTCATATTTGTTCAATAGCTGAGTTTTTCAGATGGCCTACCTTTGAATAATTATTAATATCTTCTTTGATATCAGAAAACTGTGATGTTTTACCCTCTCTACAGATACCTGAGGAGAATGTCTTCAATAAGTCGATGGGACTGCGCAGAGGGAACTAGGGATTGGGAACAAAATAAAGAGAAGGAATCAAGGGACATTCAAAACAGTAATAAAATGGAAGTCAGGCACAATCCAGTTCAAGATCTGAAAAGCTCTTCACTCTTCAGTGTTCTGTAATGATAGAATACCCAACTACTCAACTTTTGTAAGACATAATGCAAACAACTGCTTTTAATGAATAATGTGTCACAATATTGTTTGTGTTTGTTTTTCCTTTTCCTTTGGAAGAATGATATTCCAGGGTGATTAAGTCACAGCATACTCAGAAAAGGTCTCCTGAGTTTCAGCAAGATTATATCTAAAGTAAGATGCAAACCCCTAAGTCTCTTTAGATGTGTCTCTCTGTGCTGTTGATGTTGTTTCCATTCTTATTTCCATGCTGGAGTGAATCTTACAAGCAGAGAGCCTTTGTAACAACTTCTCTGTAGGAATACCACCTCCCCTGACCATGAGCATGTCTGTTCTGTGAATACACGTCCCTTACTGTGATATGGGATGTCTTCACCTTTGTTTTCTCACCTTCTTTTCAGAATTGTTTGTCTCTGGCAGCTGGAGGATGGAGCATGATGAGCAAATCCCATTGCATGCACTTTAAATTCAGTTTTAACTGGGTATGAGAGGCAAGGATGATTTAATGGCTACAGGTATTAACCATGTCACAACTGATCAGTTTAGCAGAAATGTAAAAGTATACTTGTAAGTCAATATAATATTGTCTGTCACTGGTTAGTATAATTTCTGTTCTCTATAAATGGAAATTAGCAGTTCCTAGGCCTTATTTGAGTACTGAGCATGGGACATACATTTTTTGTCTTATAGAACAAAGCGTACTATAGGATTGTCACTTCTAACATCTGATGTCAAATATCCTCATAGCTTAGCCCCCAAACCTGGGTCATCTCAGAGAAGAAAAATCTAAAAGTTCTTTAAGTATTTTGCAATCATTTCAAGCCAGACCCAAATTTCATCCCTTTCTGTGTTCTTCAGTTCCAAACCACTGTGTCTGGTAGAAATGTGTGGAATGCAGAGCACTGTATTTAAAAACAAAATAAACCAGTCCTTAATAGGCACTCTATCATTTAGCTAAACAAAATCCCTTGTTCACTCCATTCTGGAAGTGGGGAATGGTAAGGATGAGAGAAGTAGTGGAAAAAAGACCCCTTGAAGTAAAACTGTATACAGTGACCAGAATTAATCACTCTGAGGTCTGGAACAAAGATGAAAATTTAAATTAAACGGAACTGCTTTTATCCCATAACATACTTATAATGCTGGTTACAGAATTCAGGAGGTCCAATGTTTAGTTCTAAAGAAAACTGTATGAAAGGCTAGGAAGTCACGTCTGCTTGGTTACTGTTATGCTAAGGATCAAAGCAGAAAGATATCTCATTTCCATGTACAACTTTGAATTATTTTATAAAGAAAGTCAGAAAATGGAACTTAAGAGTAGTTGTTACTGGGCTGCCTTGCATCAGAGGAATGAGTAGGAAAACTATGTCTCTTTGCTGGAAGATACACCAGTACTGTATAGTACAGCAAACTTCTTCATCTGTCTCTTGTAAGTTTTGGGTTGTAAAAAAGTAGAAAGAGTAGGACAGGGGTTTTATTGACTTAGGATCTCTCATAAACCTTCCATATGCTTCTACATCCATGTCTTGTTTTCAATTTTAGTGAAGGCTTTTATTTGAAGTCTCATAAAATTCTAATTTATTGCAGTTTCTTTTTATAAAATGGAAAGGGGAGGAGGCAAGTACCAAGATAGCATGTGCAAGGCAGGCCCAAGGAATGCATCTGTGAATTTAAAACATCAATCAGTTTATCAGCCCTTGCTTCAGCTATTGGCAACTACTTTTCCTCATTCTCTAACCTATGATGTTGTGTTCTTAGTGTGTGTATAGAAAGACTAAGTAACTGACTAAGCGCACGAATATACACTTATGTTCTGGGGGTATGGAATTCAGGTCCTGAACTTCTAAAACTTCTAAAACAGGCAAGACTGATGCATAATGTGTATACTTATACTGAGAGATGGTGAGAACCTGCTCTCCCAATGTGCAACATCTAGCACTACTTGGTAATAACTTTTCATTCATTACAGTCTTTGAATTCTACTTAAATCAGGAACAGGAATGTCCACTTACTGAGTAACTTCTGTTTTCACCAGCATAAAGGGGTGTATCTCTAGCACAGGAGAAGGCATAGCCTTTCCTCTTGTAGATCAGAAGCCAGAGCAGAATATCCTAAGATGCCAAATGTGCACACCAAAATCAAACTCAAGAAAGGTCTGAGGAACATCCAAGAGTATAGTGAACTCCCAGATTTATCTGCTGCTTGTGCACATAGACTCCTGCATATAAAGTGATGTCAAAGGTACAGCATGGTAGGATATGCCCAGTGGGAAACAGAACATCAAGCATGAATGAATGTACGTGGGTTCATGCGTCACTTGATTTGCATTTTTACATTTGCTATTTACTTGCATAGCAAAACTGGTCTACAAACTCACATTCCTTTGCTTGTATAAAATTCTGCTTTTCAGTCAGCAAACTGCACCCACAGAGAGTAAAGGAAATAGAGTAGAATAGCCTCTCCTTTATATGGTGTGCTTCTATAGCAGTCAGCTCTCGCTGCTTGTCAGGGACTGACTTCCACTGGTGCACACCGTTTGTTGAATACTCATAAAAAGTACCCTCCAAGATAGCAGTAGTACATTGCTCTGGAAGTCACTGATGACAGCTGAGCCTTTCCTAGGTCAGGAGCAGGGGGTCTGCCCTGAGGAAACAGAAATACTTCCAGATTTGCCTCCTCTTGACCTTTTCAGAATTGGATCAGGGACCAAACTGGACCAGAAATCTTGTTCTAAAGCAAGATTTCTACATAAAGGAGCAAAGTGCATTTCCCACTAAAGTGCATGGGTATTTTTCTTTGCGCTTCTCCAGTGTTAAGCTGACCAACCTAAATGAAAATCTCATACTTCAAATAGTAAAAATCAGGGTGCTAATGTGCTGTCATGGTTCAAAGTTACTATGAAATTTAAAGTAGTCCCTGACTGAGCACACCCTTTTGAGCAAGGGACTACATCACTTTTACATAACTACATGAAGCACTGAAATCACTTGTAAAAACAACTGTCCAGAGTTAATTGTATATAGCACCAGCACAACCTATATAGAAAGGGTCATCAGGTAAAACTAGTAGTATAACAATTTTGAGCAAATGACATATACTTGTACATCATGACTTGTAAACACATGTGCACATACACACAGGTGTTCTCTGAATGTATTCTTCTTTGTGGACCCCTTCCCATTCTGTACACATTATTGTGTTTAAGATATATCAGTAATACAACACTGGTGTTTAAATGTTTAGAGAGAAGACCCTCCTAGAAAATGTCCATAAGGGTGAGTCAACCTAAGCACTGAAAGAGAAATCCAAGTCCTGTGGCACATTTGAAATTTATTCTTGCAGAGGCTGAAAGGAAATCTGAGAGTTCTGCTGGACAGAAGCTGCTGGGCACTAATTTTTTCGCCCTAAATAACAAATAGAATAGGCTTTTAACTGCATTTTCTCCATAAGAGCTACTTAACCCTCTTCACTAACATTAAGTAAAAAAAAAAAAATAAAAAAAATTCCAAGCAAAATTCCTATTCAGAGTGAAAAACAACTGAAACCAAAGTGTGCAGTGCACACCCTTTTCTTCCCTTCCTGTTTTGTTTGGTGTTTTCTAACTCTGCTTTTTGGACAGCTGAATGGGGGCTGGGAAAGTGTTTACAATATTTTCACATGATTGAGATGGCAGAGTTCTTGTACTCTGTGAAAGGCCTTCTGTTTTCAGATGGCATGGAAAGTTTACCGTCTCTCCAGACAAAAGGAAGAGAGTTTGTTGCCAGTGGATGAGTAATGGGCATGGCCTCTGCACAATACCTCCTATCCAGTCCTAAATCTACATGGTGTTCTTAGGCTTCCCGGCTTCTCCAAAGCAACCTTTGTCTCTTTGCTGGGAGACCAGAACTGCTCGTTGGGCTAGTGGGGTTGCAGCCAAGAGGGGAAGGCCTGGTGACAACAGTTGCTCAGTGCTCAGTGCCCGGTATCTGCCTTCTTACTATGCTACTACAATAGTTGGAAACTCATCAACATTTGTATAGAAGATGCCCAATTATGTTACAGACCAGCTGTATAGTTTTCACTTCCAGAAGATTCCAATAACTCACTAAGTTTTAATACTATTTTTTTCTTGTTAATCTGATGGGCTGCCTGAGATAAATGATTAAAGCAAAAGCCTGGCATAATTACTCTGGGGGTAAAACTGCACAGAAGTTGCCAAGTCCGGTATTTGTTTTCTTACAAGCTACGTGAAGGAAGCATTTTCCATGTATGAGAATTTTTAGATTTTATTAAGTTTTTTAGTTTTTATTCTTTCTTTGTCAGGAAAACATTTTGGTGAAAAAGCGAACATCGTCTTACCTAGTGTTAGAACAGAAACTAAAGTCTTCCCAGAGCATCTGTGCATTTAGTGCTATAAAGGCCAGTAGGTAATTTTTTTCTTGTTTCTCTTATGAAGTTTCCTAGAGCTTGTCTTTTTGGAATGTACCCCTATGTAGGCTGCAGATGTGTGGGGCGTGTGTATGTGAGCATGGCTGTCTGTTGACCTGTCTAAAAGAAGCTGCATTTCACTCTCACGTACTATAAAGGGCATGAAGAAGAGCTTTCTAAGAAGTATTCATTAATTACAATTAATATTGATATGTACTCAGCTCTGAATTGTCAGTAAAAAGTTCTTGGTCTCTCATGCTAATTTGATGTTGCACAGCAACTAATTTACTGTTGTCAGAAAAAGAGAAGCAAGGATGTAAGAGGCACTGGATTTCTTAAGAGTTGGCTAATAGCTGGTATCAGCAATTTACTGATTGACCTGTAGTAACCTGTGGTGCTGACAGTCCAGGGTAAACAAACAATGCATTAAGGTTAAAAGCAAAACTATTTTCTCAATTACCTGAGTAGAGCGTTCAAGGTAACTGATTCTATTCTTTGGTGGATTTTTTTTTTTTAATCTTTTTCTTTTAACTGTTTAGACCAGCATTTAAATAATCTGGCTTCATTTCCTCTGCTGAAAGAGCAAGTCAGCTGAAATTTGGGTGTCTTGCTGAAAGGGGGTGAAAAAAAGAGGTAGTTTTTCTTTTAAAGAACATGACCATACACATTCCATTCTGGTGCTTTTAAAGGGGACTTCCCTGTTTTAAATGCCCTCAGGCATAGAAATACCAACACCTCTTAATTGTTTAATATATTACAGCCTAAAACATTTACAGAAGTGCTTTCAAAGTATTTCACTGTTCCAGGTGCTTGGTCCCCCACCTCCTAAAATAATAGGCTATTTCCCCTCAGTTTTCATGTGCTTAGTGCCACAATGAGACATATGCTCTATATCAAGTGAAGGGGGATTGAGAGAAGTGGGACTGCCTGACATTGGTGCCTGCAGCTGCAGCATACACAGATTTCTGTCTTCTATCACACAGCTTGTAAAGAATGAGAAAATAATATGGCTTGTACTTTAAATGTAAGGGAAAAATATCATCTTGTTAAGCATTTGAATGTCACTGCACAAAGACAAACCGCTGTCACTATGTCCTCTGAGCAGCAGCACAAATTAGTAAATCTTGTAACAAGCAGTGCTGAGCTTACACCAGTCCACAATACAGCCATCCTACAGCCATCCTCCAAACTATTTGCTGTTGCATGGAGCTCATGTAAAGCCAAAATTTGCTGCCTGCAACCATACAGCCATGCAACCATACTTCAGAGCAAGGGGAAAAAAAACTGTGATGAATAAAACAAATCCTTATTTTGATTCAGTGGGGCCAAAATAAGAGACAACTCTTTGCTTGGCCTGTGGTAATTCTTTTTTTCAACTTCTTTAGCCAAAATGAACTAAAACTTTTCACTGCTCAAGAAATAAGTTCTTAATATACAGCACACAGGTCTCTTGAGGCTTCTGTGAGACTCTGCTGGCATAGAGGGATCTGAACTTCTCTGTCAATCTTATTATCACACTATACATCTGCTGAGAGTCTCAGATGCTGTCTGCTCACAGGCTGTGCAGTTCAGACATCCACGTGCCGTGAGCTCAGTGCACAAGCACTAGCAAAACTAGATGGTCAAAGAAACTTTGTCTTGAAATTCAAGACCTGTTCACAAAATATCCCTTCTCCTTGCCAATCCTCACTACTGTGGAATTGCAAACTAATGCAGATGGTTAAAAGAAGGGGTCTGAAGCCCTCCTCCTGATAACCGTCTATAAGGGAGCAGTGGCTGGATACAATTTCCGATAAGGAGCTGGAGGGCGGGTGGCTCTGACTGGCCTGAGGGAGGAGATAATGCAAAGTTAAACAATTCTGTGAGAGGGAAGGACTGGATCTTTCCATGCCTGCAGCTTCAATCATGCATTTCCCAGCTAAGTCTCTCTGCCATCCCTTTGAGCCCATGTCTCCTATGTGACAGAGCAGTGATCTGGCTGCTGAGCCACTAGACTAATGTTCTTTTAATCTGGCAAAACTGTGTTATAAAAGATTTTGATTCACATGAGAAATCAAGTGTAAGATCTGTTCTCATAAAGACATTATACCATAAATGCTCTCTTTCTGCTGGTCGTAAGAATGGGTGGCTCAAGGGTGAAAGGGTAGCATTGACATTTAAATACACCTATTGGAATCATACAAACACAATGCTAAAACCACTGCTCCCTTCTCTGAACATTTTTAGAGTTTGCTTCTATTTTTTTTACATAATCAAAAATCAGACATGAGATCTTTAAGATGCCACAAAGGAAAACAAAAAAGCTCTTCGTGCCAACAGGAGAAATGAGTTTTCACTCATTTCAAACTCATCATTCTACTTTTTTCTTCTGTATGCACGACTCAGGAGGTGAAATCCAGATAGAAAGCAGAGCTTCCCTGCTGCTGCACTAACTGGTGGTGCTGGCTGGCTATGATGCTGTTTACATTTCCAGAGAAAGAGTAATCCACTTCTTTTTCTGTGAAACCCTTGAAATGCACCCTCTTGACTTGGGCCAGAGCTTCTTCCCTTTTTGTTTCTGACATCGTCCTCCCACCCAGTGACAGAGGCATATGGTCTGCAGTGGCAAAAGCTCAGTGGGGGAGCTTTGCTCTCTGGGATATCTGATTGGAAAAAACCAAGCCAAACCAACCCAAACCAAAGAAAAAAGCAAACCCATAAAAGCCTAAACAAACAAATAATCCCCAAGCCGTGTATTCCTTGAATTTTTCTTAGTTTTTTGATGGCTTATTATGACTTTCTACCATCCAAATAAGGGTCAAACCCAAAGAGCATGAATAAATGCCTTAAAATGACAATGTACGTGGAAATCAGAAATCAGGAGCTGCTGTCTCAATGATTTTTGCACACATGAATTTGTATTAAATTGCCACATAACTTACAGCTAATGACACTAATCATTAAATATGTTCCAGATGACTCTCAACAGTGAAGAACTTAAAATCCAGATCTAAATGTGGAAGTTTAACATCTAGTTACTATTTTTTTTCCTTTGAATATGCATATGAAACTGCTATCTTAATGTATAGCTCTGGACAATGGTGAATCCTAAGGCATTTTTTACAAACCTATGAAATAATATAGACTTCAGAATCTCTTCTAGGTGAAGTGAAACTGTCAGATCTGCAAAATGCATGTAAAGAAAGAAGCAGCAAAAAAGTCTGTATCTCCATGTTCAGTAGCCTTCTGTGGATTTCGATCTTTTAGAGTATACCTAATTATATTTTATTTGGGTCTTTGATAGTTTTGTCCTTTACAACATTGTGTGGCTGTATAAAACAAAACAGCACATCCCTTGGTCTCCCTAGTCTAGCATGTTTTAGTCTTCCTCATTTTTCTTGCTAGTTTTTATACTCTGAAAAATGCTGAATGCTTCTTTCCTGTAGAATACCTTCATTTTTTCATAACTTTGTTAACTACTTGTTAGTCATTTTTCCAAACAAAGCAATCCTCTACAATGTAAACTCTCTATGGAGAGAAGTTTTTCTACACTCAGGTAATCGTTGTTGCAATCTGTTGTAGCTTTCCTCCGTCTGTGCCTTTGTGGAGATGAGAGGATCAGAGGTGTACTTGGTATTCACCTGAACTTATGGAACAGCAGAACTCTGTGTTGTTCTTCTTTCCTTTCCAAAGGACTCCTAACATCCTGCCAATTATTCTCTTTGTTGGAAGACTGGAGATGAGGTCTGTTGCTTGATAGTGATGCCAAAAGTTTTTATCCTTGTCTTTTCTTTCCTAAGACAGTAGCAAATCTTTACAACATCCTCATGAGCCAGGTTAAAATTCTCTACAGAAAACTGAGGCTCAGCAACATGCTACTTGGCTCAAGGTCACCTGTGATAAAGATGAGAACAGAACTTGGATCTTCTGATTCCTACTCTTGTGCCCTGAATACCAGGCCATAGTGTGGCTGCCACCACCTGTGGGGACAGCCTTTCAATTTTTAAGGCTGTCAAAATGCAGCAGCTTTTATGATCACTAAAAATCACTTTAAATAAACTTCAGGGTTTTTTTTTTTTAAAAAAAAAAGTTACAGGGGAACAGGTGGACTCCTGTGACACCAGAATTCTTCAATGCACAAAGAATCTTTCATCTCGCTGTTCTACACAGCACCTTTAAATATTCTTCTACATAAAGGCATGATATGCAAGAGTAAAAGAATAACTGAGAAACAGTAATCCCTAACAGATCAACTGTGCTTTATCTACACAGATTCTGCCTTCATAAAAGCACAGGGGAAAGAGGGGGGGGGGGGGAAAGAAAAGTACATTCTTATTGTTTTCTGAAGCTTAAAATAACCACAAAGTGAGAAAAATCAAAGCTGTTCCATAGAACAACTAGGAAAAAAGCCTCACTGAGCATTTGAGAAAGACAGTAAATGGCAGAAGATGGAATGCGAGATTTAGTGAGTGCTATGGTCACTATGCTTAGATCCTAAATTTGGTCTATGCTGAAACCAGTGTGGTTTAAAAGGGAAGCATCTGCTAGAATGTATGCACTCCATATATAATTATAGCTGTCACTGGCAGCAACGGCTACAGTTATGGCTACCATTATATACTCCATTTTCACTTCCTAACTTCTCTGAAAACTTTCTTATTTCAAATATAATGCAACTGAATGCAGGAAATTTCTGCAGGAAACGTGGTAACTGTGAGAGGCACATAAGGCAAAGGGATAGGAAGAATTAAATCATCAGTACTGAAGACAGGTGGAGTTGCCATCAATTTATTTTCATAGCTGATTGATCATGAACTTTTTCCACTTCAGAAACAAGCAGAAAATGGACTACCTATTATAACTGGTTTTGAACCAAATAACGTTTGTGTTTTATGATGGGGTCCAGGCTGGTGCTTGGGAAGCAGAAGGAAAGCGGCCAAAATGACAGCTAGCAAAACATTAATTTATTCCTCACATTCAGATACTTCATATTTTCCCAAGCGTTGAGCTCTTCTGTAACACCTATGGGCCGTTGTGCTATTTCTCCTTGCTCCCAGAATGAACCAGTGCCGCATCCAGGGTTTGTACAAACCCTTTCTTCCTTGGGCTGTATTATCTCCTGGACTGCCTATCTATGGAAAGCACTGAAACCCGCAAACTTCCCACTAACCAAAAAGCTCCCTAGCCACAACACAGCTTATTTTCTAAAATCCCTTTGCACAAGCATTTTCTTGGAGCTGTTTTCCTGAGCTGACCTCTTTACCCTTTCATGCAGTCAAGCAGTCTTAAGGTATCTCCTCGCTCCTGTACAAATGGGTCTGGCCCTTCAGCAGCACAGGCAGAGTGTTTCTCATGGAGGTTCCAGTTCACTTTCCTCAAGGAACCTGTTTCC
>JAVHNF010086270.1:0-13678 GCA_034783455.1 Micropsitta finschii
TCATACTGCTGACAGCCCACATGACTGTACACAGAAAGAGACGCAATGCAAGTAAACTGAAACATCAATAGAGAGGAAGCTGGAGTAAGGATAGAAAGAAGTCAGCCCAGCATTTAAGAGCACACTAGTAGAGGACACTTCAGAATGGTAATTATATTTACTTTCTGGCTTTCTATGTTTGGGTTTTTTTTCTTCTGTCCTTCTCTTTTCCATTCGTTTGCTCTCTTATGCCCTCTTAGTCTCCTGTATTGGAATTTAGGAGTGATTTTCATCTATGCATGTAAATACTGGCAGAACAGGGAACTGGAATGGTATGTGTGTTGTAGGTGATATATATGTATAATAGGCATTAGAAAGTATAGCATGCCATGCTCAGATTCAATAAGCACGCTGAACCAGGTGGGACTGAATTTGAGATCTGGGGTATATGAGAGCCCTGCCTGTCTGGGTGACTTTGCACATGTGGGGTGGCAGGGAGGGCAGGAGGCAGTGGTACAGAGGGCGACCTATTCTGCACCTCACTGTGACACATTGAAGCACAGCAGCAGGTGCTGGATGCTGGGCCAAGGCTGCCTCCTTCTTGCAGGCCACAGCCAGGCTCCTGCAAGGACCGGCCACCACTGATCTGAAAGGGAAGGAAACACCGCTGGTGACACTATGGTAAGGGGGATGTGGGAACAGAAGTCATACAGGGATCAGGAGGACAGAGGGCAAAGGAAAGAAGGGGGTCTGCTGTTCTTATCAGTAGTCTGTGCCATAAAACCCATGCACTGATTACTACGTAAGAGGGTAGGTAAGAAGTGTCAGAGAATCTCACTGGAGCTGTAAGGCACGGTGAACCAAAGTTTTCTTCAGATTCTCTGATTGGTGGAATTATAAGACAAATCAGATCCGGAGTCTTAGCTTTTCAATACTTTCTGTTATGAGTAGGGCACGTTGGACGGGGCTTTGAGCAACCTGGTCTAGTGGAAGGTGTCGTTGCCTGTGGCAGGGGGATTGGAACTGGATGATCTTTAAGGTCCCTTCCAACCCTTCCATTCTGTGATTCTATGAGTCTATGATTCTATGACTATATTTTATCAGTACAGGTTCATTTTCATACGAGAGAATAATTTTTTTTAGAAATAAACAAAATAAGTTACTTACCTTTCTGTCTTCTAAATTAATTTAGCCCCAATGGCTGCCATTTCTGCCAATACAGCTGCAGGTCCAAAATGAGAGCACACATTTCACAGGCAAGATAGATACACACATCCACAGGCTCCCCATGCCTTAAAGCAGACTCGGGGTAGTGAGTGTTGTTTTGGGAATTGCTGGAAGACTAAAGTCTGCCTTTGTACCATAAATACTTAAGACAGGTAGTATTCTGGGGTTTTTTAATAAAGTCAAAGCTGTCCCAGGTTTAGTTTCACAAAGGACCCGGTTCTTTCTGCTCTCTCTTGGTAGCTAAAAAGTCAGGTTCACAATTTGTAAGACAGATCCTGGTACGGTAGTGATGGGATGTGAAACATGAGTTTAGAGTGGGCTCCAAATTTAAATATCATGTAAAGATCAGTTTACCCTGCCTGTGACTCTGAAGGAGGCCCACTGTCTTCTCTGCTAAAAGTCTGTTTTAAAGCTGTTTACTATGCAAAATGAGAAACACCTTTGTTACTGTCTCTACTCTCTGTGTCAGAATATTTCTGAATTACTGCTGGGCAGGAGCATGGCAAGAGGCCTGGCTCTAAAGGGAGGAATGAAATACTGCTTCACACTAGCACTTCTTCAAGCTCAGTCTGAAAGGAAAAGAGCTGGTTCTGCAGTCCTCAGCTGTAGCCCTATACTAAGCTTTACAATATTGACTTTCTAAGGCAACATTCTCTTGTTCCATCTGTGAAAAAACAGGCAAATTCCTCTATTGATCTGAGGAACAGAGAAAAGTAGCTTGTTTAGGCTCAAAGTATTGCTTGACTTGTAGTTTTGCTCTTTTAAAGACATCCTTTAAAACAGTCACCTGGCCTCACTGCCGTGTTTAAAAGGAATTTTTGTTCTTCCTGCCAGCCTCACAGGCTCCCACTGGGATTTGAAAGGAAAGAAGGAGCCTGTCCTGTGCAAAATCAGCATTAATTGAATTCTCAGAGCCCAAAAATGCCTTCACTGTCTCCTGTATAATCCTCCAGATTGCAGCTCCCCTGCAACATACCAGCCCGTAAAGCCTTGTCACCCAAATTTAACTCAGATACTTTGCACAACTCAGTTGAGAAAAACAGGGTTGTGCAAGTACACTTGGGAGCACATGACACAGAGCACTGCATATGCATTTGACAACTCCTTTCAACTTACAAATAAGTGCTGAATAGAAATTACATGTTTAATTGAATGAAATATTTAAGATGACCTTCCACATTCATTTCAACTTGTGAGGAGGACTAACTGGGGCAATGCTGACTTCTGAAATCCCACTTGCTTCCAAAAAAATATCTTTAGTTACATTTCCATAACAAATATGTGGCAATTTGTAAAGAAAAAAGTGCTCCAGAGAAGCTGTTGGTCACACATACTGCCTGAGGAGTTAGTTTTGGGGAAGATGCGATTCACTTTCAGGTCACAGGACGATTTTGCAAGATAAGCATCTGATATTAAGTCACTGGGTACCTCTCAATGTGGTAATACAAAACAAAAACAATTGAGGACCATCATCTGTCCCTGAAGCCAGGTAGCATGGTCTGCTTCATATTTAGGTATCTGAATTCTCTTTCCCTCTTCAAAGCTAGGCAGTGGTCAGTGAGCTGCTCACTGGAAACCATTCTTGACAATGATATGTATTCTGGAGTGCTGAAGCATTGTCTGGAAAAGTATGAACTGGCATAAGCCAAAGCTGTGCCAGAGAGTGTGTTAATTAGCAGTCACACAGGTGACCACAGGCCAGTGCTCAGTACCATCACCTGACTCTTTCTTACTCCTTAGTACAGACAGAGCCACTGAGATCACACAGACAAAGCTCAGAAGACTTTAATTAAAGTTGCTCCAAAGCAGAAACTGAAGCTGAAAAACTCCATCTGAAACCACTCTCCCCTTAAAAAACTACCCTTCACTACACCCAGCGTTGTAATCATCAGGACTAACTCTAGCCTGGTATTAAAGACATCGGTTTCTTTTCATTAAAGTTCCTGGCTACTACAGAAACTGTGCTCAAAATTATGCAAATAAGCATACTCTATTGCAATGGCATTGCCTGAATAAGCAATGGACCTGCAGTGTAAAATACATAGCTGTTCAGGAGCTTGAAAGAACATGTGTTTCAACAGAGAGAATCTGAGGTAGTTTCCTGAGGTGAAATGTTCTTAAAGCAGTTCTGCCAAGTTTCTACTCCAGCCTGCTATTGGAGGGTAAAAGGATCGAAACACAGCACCTGTCTTGGGTTACATTATGTTGAAGGATACCACATGGTTGTGTCAGGTTCCAGCTGGGAGTAAAAATAAACTGAACTAGATGTGCTTTTAAGCAGGGCCAATCCATAGGAGGAGAGGTGGGGTTTGTGTAGAGGAAATTATGCCTTTTTTCCTGCCTGTTTTCATGTACCCATATATTACAGCACACAGGTTTCAATATTATAAAGAGCTGTCCCAGCATCTGTGGATGGTCATTAAGGGGAGTGGGAGTTCACTATGCCTTTTAGATTAGATTACATGTGGAAATAGAGAAGAAGAATAAAACAGGACAAAGTTCAAGGGCTTGTGGGACTTCCTTCAGACGCTGGAGTTAAGATTCTAAGGTTGTCCTCTGCAGGAGCAATTAAAATCAAGAAGAAATGAAAACCTCTTTCTTTCCACTGTTGCCACTTCCAATGGTTCCTTTGCAAGTTCATATGTTAGCATTTATACTGACAATTCCAGCAATTTTGTCAGCTGCAGTCAGCTATTTTTCATAATTCCCCATGTATGGGAGCAAAGTACTCATGGCGTTACCAGCCTTGGGGGCTTGGATCAGAAGAGTTGAGTTTTTTCCCATCATCTTTCACTTCAAAACAACTAAAAACAGTGAAAGGGAGTTGGAGTAGGATGGATGAATAGATGAATAGGGAGCCTGACATCTTAACACTGCTCCCACCAGTTGTAGAAATCTTACTACATTTCTTCAGAGCTTGCGCTTTCTGCTAGTGGTACTTACTGCCGCTCTGTCTCCTGATGCTTGTGATACTTGCTGTTCTCTATATTCATAGTCACCCTTATTGTCTTAAGTCTCTAATGGACACTCAGGGCTTCCATGCGACAAGGGGAAAAGAAAATTTTTCAGGTTTAGATAGAAAAAAGATTTATTTTTTGCCTAAGTTTGTTCTTTGTGGCTGTAGAAAGTTGTTGAAGTTAATTAAAGAAACAGGCTTCAAATTTGATCTTAAAATGCGTGTCAGCGGTATGCTGCAAGAATAGAGATGATCCTCTGGATATCAAGTAATTTTGGAGCCTGGCATACTATGGGTGGGTTCAGGAGGAGAATGCAGAGATTCCAGAGAATTCAGAAAAGAATCCATTACATAAAATCACTTTTGTGTCAGCAGATCCCTGAGACATAGATTTCTGGAATCTAGGAGATTATGATGGGGGAAATCTGATCATTCACCTCATCCTTATTCTCTACACTTTCATTTTTATCACTGTTGGAAACAGGGTACTGGACTGAATTGGACTTTGGTATTACCCAGTGTGGTCATTCTTACATCTACAGTTGATTCTTAAGGCTTTGCTTTTTGTTGTATTATTTCACCTTTGCCATATTAAACTAAACAAGAAAAAGCTTGATATTCTAATCTTTCACTGAGTTACTGATAGGATGTGATAGTTATGTAAGACAGGAAAAGAAAGACATGCGACTTATTACTAGATTAGATAACACACATGGCTCCACCACCACTCCATTAAAAATAGCATGCACACAAAAATCTGGGGTTTTTTTCTTGTTTGTTTTTTGGTATATTCTTTCCTCATGTAGGGTCAGAGAAATGATACTTTAAACCAAAATTAAACCATGACATTGTGCTTTTCACATGGGCCGTTCTAAGAAACACTTCAGGGATTGTCTTTTCTTTTCCCCTACAACTGCTGATGTAAGTCTTGGTCATCCTCATTCAGAAAGGTACCTACGAAGTACTGTGCTTTCAGTACAGTGAGGCAGAAGTATATTGCTTTCTTAGAGTTTGTAAGCTGTTGCTCAGATGTTTCTATAAGCAATTCCTTGTACAGGTAGAGTGTGCAACCCCATTAAACATGACAATAAAATCATAGAATCATAGAATGGTTTGGGATGGAAGAGACCTCGTAAATCATCTAATTCCACCCTCCTGCCACAGACAGGGACACATTTCCCTAGACCAGGTTACTGGAAGCCATGTCCAGCCTAGCATTGAACGCTTAAAATAGTGGTTTGATACTTGACCATATGTGCAGTTATGCTGATTTAAGAGCTTCAGAAATGGACAGGAGTATAAACAAAATGAAGCAAAACTGACCCCGGCTAAAGCAAAGGTAGTGGCAGGTGGTGGACCTAAAATTAATACCTATGTTCTGGAAATCTGGAGGTGTGCCCCTTTTTTGCAGTCTTGGGATGTATCCCAAGAAAAAGTGGTTAACCCAACGAAGGTAGTTATAATCTAAGATAAATGCGGTAATAGCTTTCTGGCTGTTTCCCCTTTATTTCTTTAAAGGTAGCTAGCTGGCTAGCCAGCTGTTGTCACTTTTTGCCAAGGTACGTGTATCAAAGGCAAAATAAAATGGAGAAAGATTAGATTAGGCAAATAAGAGTCATATGCTTTAAAAAAACCACCCAATTCCTCAATGGATTTTGAAGGCCTTAGCTGCTGATGTTTGAGTCACTTCAGCCCTGGCTAGGAATTAATGAATGCTCAGAACCAACTTGGTTTTGTTTTGTTTCAGTTTGTTCTTTGTTGCTAAGTAGACTTTTGGGGCTTCAGTGAGATTGTTCTGGCAGGCAAACTTTTAAATGGAAAAACACTCAGCATCGCTGCAGGAAAACAAATGCTAACCTTTGTGCAACAGTGTTGGGTAGAAGTTGGCTTTGAGTAGTAGATTTTTTTTTTAGGGACAAGAGGCCACAAAGCTGCATTTGCAGCTTGGGCTTGGTAGTTGATTAGGGTGAGCTGAACAGGGCTAGGCTGCTGCTGCTTTTTCTGGCATTTTTGTGCAGCACAGCAGTATTGGTTTTAATGGATCTTAATTCCCTTTGAGAATATTTGAGCTGTGTGTTCTCAGTACTTTTGAAATAAGTCCCTTAGTAAGTTATTTAATTACGCTTAGTAATTATGTATGCACTGGCGAATATAAAAGCCTCCACCAAACAACTACACATAGGATAAACAGTTAACTACATGTTAGAAAGATAAGTATCTCATTAAAAATAAAAGGGAGGCAAAACATAATAGGATCTAAAATACTTAGCCAGGTAGGGTAAAGACAGAGAGAGAGTTTATTGGCTAGATCCAATAAAGGACTTAAGTACCTAAAGCAGGATTTAGGGAGAATTCAGGTCCCTAAGTCAAAAAATGCGATCCAAGAAATCTTGCACAGCTTCTGTCTAACACAGGAGATGCTAAAATCAGAAGGCTTTTCCTTGATTTTACTTTCTATCTCTACAGTGTCTAGAATTTTACTTCTGTGCACATTCAGAAGTGTGTTCTGTGCACGTTGTGTTCTAGAGCAGTTTGGCATCTATTTCCCATCCAGCTATTTACAATTCTCAGCTTAAGTGTAGAAGGGCTCTATTTTGTCAGGATTCTAAGGCCGTGGCAAGCAGACATATTCAGAGAGTCTGGACTTGGCTGCTTGCTTTTAATGTGAAGGATGGGGGCATTGAGTAACCTTTTATTTAACAACCTGTCTGTTAGGTTACTGATACAAGAGTTGGAAGATTCAGTTTTGTTCTCTCTAAAAATGTTCAAAGGCATCTCCTCCCTCCAAGTAATCCATCTTAAAGAATGACTGCACGAAGTTAAATTGTCTTGGGAGCATGAATTAGAGATGAGGATGTGTCACTCCCTACTAAATGCCCTATTTCTTGGGATAAATCTCACATTGCTTCTGTTCCTACAGACTACAGAATTCTTTGTTTCAGTAGCACCACTTTAACAGGAATGGAGGAGAGCTGTCATTATTTTCAGTAGCCCAGTTTCTTGCTGGGTAGGATCACTTTTCTGCCATATGTTGACTTGAATCTTTTTTGTTTAATGGAGATACACAGCAACAATGGGCTGCTATATGGGAGGCGTTTGTTTTCTCGCTACCTTCTGTTATCCTGGCAGTGATTTAACAGAATATGGCAAGCCCTGATCCATGTTTTTTCAACAGAATGGCAGTTGGATCCTACAGTTAAGAAAGGACTCTGGGCTGTGAATTGTAAGCACCTGTGTTGTCTGCATCTTGGCCTGAGTTAAGTTTCTAAGGAGTTGGCAATAACACTGCTGCATTTTTTGCAGACTAGCATTAGGCAACCATGATGCCTCAGGGCAGTACCAAACTTCTTCATACATACTGTATAGCATATGTGTGTATTTCATGTGGGTTTTGGGTTCTTTGTTGGGAAAGGCAAAACAGAAAACTGAAAACTAGTTTGCAGTCACATAATTTTAGGTGTCTAGTTAACTTGTTCATTTGCTTGTACCAGGTTTGAATGTATTCCCTTCTAAAATGATACATGGTTTTTACAGTATTGACATGTTTGAATGCATATGGGTATGTTTGTATGGATATTGATATCAACTGCCATTAATAAGTGGGGTTTGGAAAATCCGGCAATTATACTTTGAAGTTGTGGAAATACTTTCACTATCCTGGGAACACCAATAAGTGGAGTCACTTACTTCCCTGTCTTCATGTTCACTGTATTTTTTGTTTTCCCGTATATGATGATATGTAGTTGTTCATTCCAAAAGATGCAACTGAATGTTTCTACATGTGCAGAGCAACAAACTTAAAAAGTTTTAAACAAGCTTCTAAAAGGTTTTATTTTAAATTACTCCAGTTTGAAAAAGTAATTTAGCTCTGGATATGACATGAGTCATATTTGTCTTTTCTTTAGGAAGAGAACCCTTGGACTGATTGGACTCCTTCCTTCTGCAATTATTGCCTGGTAGGAGAGTCACATATAATCTACAGATTTATAAAAATAGCTAAATATTCAGTAGGATGTTTGCTCCTATTAACATATGTTGTAATTATTCAAATAATAATGCACTTACAGTGTGAAATATGAAATTTAAAGAGAGAGCTCTGAATAATCATTTATTCTTGAAGTTAAAACATTTAGTGCAGGACTGTAACTGAATAATGAACAAAAAAGCAGAATAGCAGCTAAAGAAGTGCTAAAAAGACTTTAATTAAATGAGGACTTTTTTTTCTTTTTTTTTTTTTTTCCAATGAAAGCTACTCACTAAAAAAAAGGAAAAAAAAGACGCAAGTCAGTCAGTGTTTTTTTCATTTTATCAGGATGTTTTCCTTCAGCTGAAAGTTGGTGGCTAACAACTTTTGTGTTGCATATACTAATTATTTTTTTTTCCTGGATGTTAATGTATTCACATTAAAGAACAAGCTGACTATTTTTAAAGGAATGTATAGCAAAAGTAAAAGATAATGATTGGCATGTGTTCTCTGTTCTTGGCTGAAGTTTAAAGAACAATTTATTTTGGTATCTGGTTTATATTCACTAATATTTTCTAATATGCTTGCTGATATATATATTTTCTCTATTATATCACTTGCTGTCAAGTTGGATGTTTTGCATCTACTTATGATCATGTTCTGATATAAATTATATTGAGATGTTTAGTTTTGAATATATTTTGCCATATAGAGTTCTTTTGAAATTTGTAATAATTATTGCTGTTCACGCTTATAAAATTTAAGAAAAGGGAGAAACAGTCATTACATCATATTTGCATTAAAAGTCTGCATGTGTTGTAAACCCAAATCTTATACCAATGGAGAAGGGAAGAAAGAAAGCTTATTATGCTTAATATCTAGCCTTTCGGAAAAAAACTACTTTTTCTGTGTAGTCAGTAATAAAAGTGGAATTAAATTTAGAGTTTTAGTCAATAAAAATACATTTTAAGAAACACATAGAAATCAGAAAAGACTTCACGACCTGCTTATAGAGGTAAGCGAAGAAAAAAAAAGGATTTGTTTCTACTGGACTGGACTTCAGGCTGGAGTGGGGTATCATGCTGTTGACTGATTGTCAGGTACCTTTGCATATAACCAGACAGTATATATCAGTGCTACTAGTACTAGATAAATCACTGAGTTTCCAGCTAGTTAGTAATAAAGTTACTAGTCTTGAAAAATTCAAAAGGACTTGATATAGGTAAAAATTTGGTTTTACTTATTCTTCTTAGATTGACTTTTTAGAATCAGAGAAGCAACAGCTCCTTAAGTATTTCTCATTCACAGAGTTCCATAGAGTTTTCATGTGTATCTGTTTCTTATCTAATGAGTATCCATCCTTCAGAGATTTTAGAGTGCTAGGCAATTATTTCCTGTCAATGAGAACAGACAATGTATGAATTTTCTTCAAAGATTATGAATGTGTAAATGTAGTGTTATGTGAATAAAGTCTGACCTGAGCAAAAAGTGACTGCTGTAAATTTTACCAAGTGGCAGAAAACATTTATTTAATTAAACAGCCGAATTGGCAACGATTTATCTCTTGGCAACAAGGTGAATGTTACAGGTCCCACTCCTTTCTACTTTGGCTCGTACTTGTTTGGTATTATTTATGTCCGGTTTGCTTCTTGAACAATAGTAACATTACATTGTGCGCTGTAGGCTGGGATATCGCAGCCACATCTTTCCAACCTTTTCTTACAAGCATACTGCAGGAAATGTGTGCCACTTAGGCCAAAGACGGCAGGTGACAGGATTGAATTTGGGGATATTTTTTCAGTGGAGCATGGGATCATGCAGGAGAGAAGTGAATGCTCTCAAATTCTTCATTTCAGCCTGATAGTTTAAAGACCACTTACTGTTTCAGTCTTTCTCCTACCTGTCTTTCTCCTTCACCATATTTATACAAGATAAATTAGTATCTGGTCTTCGTCTGTTGTCCACTAATGATCTGTATAGAGACAGTAAACCACCTAATTTAATTTCACTTCTGTTCTTGAAAAAAAAAACCAACAATAAAACATTATTTTGTGCCTCCAACGTATATTGGATATAATTTGTCTATGCAGTGGTGCTAAGTTTCAGTCATATGAGACTAGGCTCATCACACTTTTCTCATAGGTGGCTCTGTGTCAAGTAGCCCATCTCAAATGGATTCTGTCTTATCTGTCCTTTTCATACGACATGCAAGCATTACATTTTAAGCATCTTTTTTGATGATTTTGTCCCTCCTGATTGCCCAAGAAGGGTTTCACAAGAGCTCAAAGACTGATAAGCTCATGCATATGAGAGTATTTTTTTAATGACATAATGTATTCTATTTATTTTCATATTTCTACCTCGTATCAAAACAATCACAATCTTTAAGTGAGCAACTTATCTTGCTGGTATTCAGAGGTGTGCTGGCATGCATGTTTGCTCAGCTGGTACTGGTAGATCAGCCTCATTTCACACATAGTTCGTGTCTGTAATTCTCTGAAGAGTTGAAAACCTAGCAAGCTGTTATCTTTGTTTTCCTTTGTGATGCATTGCAGACCCTTTTTATAACAGACTACTTGGTTTGAGTCCTGGGGCGCTCAGCTGTGGAGATTTGGTGTCACTGTGTCAGGTTTCATCATTCCTGTAATACTTCAGCGTCCTGTTAGTACTGCTTTAGCACCCTGATATCTGCCCATAAATCTAAGCCAGAAGTTAACTGTGTAGACTAGATGTAAATATTTATTATTTACTGTAGAAATAGAAAGTGCAACATGTTTTTCTTTATTGTATTTAAACATTTAAAAAAACCCAGATTGCTCTCCAAGGTGCTTTTTTTGGTACCTGGATTACCTTGATAGAAATGGTGAATGGAATACTCTGCTGTTTACAGTGCTACTGCCAGCGGGTAACAGACTTCATAATTCTGGAGTTCTGCAACAACATTAGAAAAATTAATGGTCAGTAATTGATTCCAGGCTTAAAAGCGGGTTATACCAATTGTAGGGCTGATTCATATCTTAGGCAGAGTAGCTAAGTAAACTGTTACAGTTAAGTAAACAATACATCAGAATGGAAGGTTTCCTAATAAGCTATGTGCTGACTGTTTACAGCATATCGGAGTCCACATGTCAAGAATGATGAAATGTGAGCAAAGATGGTGGCTGCCTGTAGTCTAATTTATCCAGATGGCTTTCTCTTTGACAAAGACTTACACTTTAAGAGAAATGTCAGGTATTTGAAAAGAGAAATTTAGGTAGAATCAATCATTATTTTGAAAGAAGTGGAAGCAAAAGGGAAGGTAGTTCATTTATGTTTCCTGCAAACTGATTATATTCACACTAATGGGACTGAGCTGTCTCTCTTCTCATGAGCTTGCCTATTTCCAGGTAATGTAATGCAGGCAAGTCATGGATGCAGCTACTTTCTGGTGTCACTTAAAGCAAAGTACAGGTTGTGTTCAGATTGTACTATAGCTCTGATTTCTCTGTGTCCACAGTGTTTTGGGAACACAGTGGTAACTGGAAGGAACCTCTGATCCTTCCTTTGCTGCCCCAAACAGAAGAATATGAAAGATAATGTGTCAGTATATCTAATGCAAATCTTCTGTCTTGGTACTGCTTCATTTTGAGACAACGACTACCTTTCTGTAGAGCTCAACAGAAAGACAATGCTTTTATTAATTCTTAACTGCAAATAACAGTTTCTCTCCAGAATGACTGTTTTAAGAAATCTTGCTTTAAAATAATCATTTTAAGGTGGTTTATGCAAGAAATAAGAATGCCTATAGAATGATTGATTACTGTTTTTAAATAAGCACTTGTGCAGTGTCATTGTTTTCTGTGTTGCAGTCAGCTGTATTTTTTGAAAAATTCAGTTTTCAGAATACTGGGCTTTACCTTAGATTCCACTATTGTTTCCACTGCATACTTCATTTCTATAGTTCTCCTGTCATTAAAATATAGATGAAAATACCTGTATATACCTGTGAGCAAAGCATTTACAAGCTTTTTAAAAACAGTTTACATTAACTTGTGTAAGTCTTGGTGCTTTAGGAAATAAAAATTAAGTAGAATTTTAAGTTGAGAGTAGTAAGTGCTATTAAATGTAAAACAAAATAGAAACAGTACATTTCCCCTGCCTGTACTTCTCTCTGTAAAAGTGTGCTTTTCTGCCTTCCAAAATCTTCAGTAGTTTATCATGTCTGAGATTGGTGTGCAGTGTGTTGCGCAGGTCCTGTTTTAGAAAGGCTACATTTCTAAGCAATCCAGTTAATTCTATGATTCTATGTTGTTTTCCTGTAGACTTGGCTTTTGGAAGGAATAGAAACTTCAGTTCCTGCTTAACTTATTAAATGTGCTGAGTTGGAGGGATACATTCAGCATTTAATAAACTAGTTGGGAACAATGTTTCAGATGAGATGGAGAAGCCAAAATACCAGTTTGAAATAGTTTTGTTTTCCCATTAGAAAATTGGCAGTTAACTGCATTATTTGTCAAAAATCTTTCAAGCAAGAAACTGAAGTCAGCTCTATTTGCACAAAACTAATGATCTAAGATTTTAAACAATTTTCTAATTACTTTCCGTGATACATAATGCATCCCAGAAGCAGTAGATGTAAAAGAGTTTCACTTTTAGGAAAAGATAAAGACAGAAATAGAGATTGTTGCCAACCTTTCAAATAATTATTTAGAAGCTTGGTAGTAAAGTCTTAAATACTGCATTTTCGTTTTATTGAAAAGATACAGTTTTCAGTTGAGCAGTGTAGTTGTTGGGAACAACAAAAACAATAAACTATTTTTTAGTAAGAGGAAGCAACAGATTCATTTTGAAACTGTTTTAATTCCATTATGCATAACTGTTTCAGTAGAGAATTTTAATAAATAACTGCAACTTTAATTATTACTGGTTTTGATTGTTTATTTTGTTGTTTGTTTTTGTTTTGTTTTGTTTTTTGTTGGAGTTTGAGTTTCATGAGTACCACAGGACAGTTTCCATGCTTGATCTGCATAATCCCCACAGAAGGCAGCTGAGTTCTGGGTCACCAAAGCTTCATTTATATTAGAGATTGTGGGTGTTTCAGGCATTGGGCAAGAATATGGGCTCCCTTATGTTCACACAGAAAAGAATTCCTGCAGTTATACTTGTTTTTAAGTGACTGACTTTTGTCATACTCCATCCTTTGGTGGCCACCAGTTGTGTTGTGTCACAGCAGAATGGGTCAAGGTAGCAGTAGGGGTTCCCTGTGCACTGTTCTGTTTCTTTTGCTCCCTTCTTACCTTAACATTTGTACCTACACAAGTGCTAGATCAGTGAATGCCCAGCATAGCCATAAACTACCAGCTGGTTTTGCACTAGAGAAATTACCACTGAAGTCTGTCTTTGGGCATAGGCAACAGAGTTGGATACCAAGGGTGTCAGGCTGCTGGGTGCAGTCATTGTTTGTTCCGTTTGTGCCGAAGCTGCAGCACTGTATGCAGTCTATGGTCCCTTCCTCTTGCTGTTTTGCTGACATTAAGGGAGGAAAGAGCTGGAAATCACAGAATGGTAGAGAT
>JAVHNF010086291.1:7706-17732 GCA_034783455.1 Micropsitta finschii
AATAATAATAATAATAACAATAATAATAATAATGATGCTTATTTCAGTTGAAATAGCCCTGCATGTGAAATCATAGCTGCTTTCTGAAACTGAGCCAAAAGAGGCACTAATCCTGTTGATTAGACCAGGCTAGGGCTTAGGAGAACATGTTCTTTTTACAGCTGTGCTGTTGGGTGACTTTTTTGCTTTCTCTCCGTTTCCCTATCTGTGAGGTGGGGCTAAAATTCACTGAATTCCAAAGGACTACAAAAAAACCCTGCTATGAGCATATCTGTGAGTTCACTTCTTTCTCACTAGCTGGAATCATTTTTATATCTTCAAACATCTTTAAATGTTTTCTAAGGCAAGCCGTAAAAGAGGAAAGAGACCTCTATAGGCAGTCACTATAGGAAGCTGTTTCACATGGTCACAATGTCTGCCTGTTATTGCTTCTTAATACAAGTATTGTGAATTGGATAGCTGCATGTCTAAAACGTACTGTGCCCATTCAGTGATGAACTCAAACCACCAAGTATCCACTCCCTGTAGGCTATAGAATGATTCTGTTACACTGTGGAGAAGAAGAGTTTAAAAGTTTAGGCCTCAGTATGAGATTTCAAAAGAAGTATTTTTACTTTCTGTGCTTTTTGCTCCTCCCAAGAACACAAACTGACTCTTGCGAGCGCAATATAACAATGGTATTCTCTTAATACCAATCTTCTGAAATTGCCGGGTGCTCCTGCCCTATTCGCCTGATGTCGAACACAGTGACAATAAGTCAGCTGCTAACACAGTAGGCTGAAATCAAAACCAAATCATTACAAATATTAATGAGAATTTTCTTGTCATTAGAATCTTCTGAGGCCTGTCTCTTGGAAGAACTTGGTCTCTACATTTCATTTTGTCTAAGAATGACTAGGCTGGTGAGCAGAAGTTTTACTGGATAAAATATAACCTTCTATCAGACAAAGGGTGACAAGAGTCTACCAGATTTATTGGACAGCTTTGGCCAGGTGTCCCAGAGAGACCTCTCCCTGCAGTGCTGCATCCAGCTCTGGAGCTCCCAACACAAGAGGGATGTGTTGCTGCTGGAGCGAGTACAGTGGAGGCCATGAAGATGCTAAGAGGGCTGGAGCAGCTCTGCTCTGGAGACAGGCTGAGAGAGCTGGGCTTGTTCAGCCTGGAGATGAGAAGGCTCTGGGGATACCTTAGAGCAGCTCCAGTGCCTAAAGGGGCTGACAAGAAATGTGGAGAGGGGCTTTTGACAAGGGCCTGTAGTGACAGGACAAGAGGGAATGGCTTTAACCTGACAGAGGGGAGACTGAGATGAGATTTTAGGCAGACGCTCATTCCCTATGAGGGTAGTGAGGCCCTGCCAAAGGCTGCCCAGAGAAGCTGCGGCTGCCCCATCCCTGGCAGTGTTCAAGGCCAGGTTGGATGGGGCTTGGAGCAACCTGGTCTAGTGGAAGGTGCCCCTGCTTGTGCCAGGGGTTTGGAACTGGATGAGCTTTAGCACCCATTGTAACTCAATCCATTCTGTGATTCTATGGAAACAATAAGTAAGTGTGATAAACAAAACTGTTCAAAAGAAGGCATGGCCTTTTAAAAGATATTCCTGGGTACCACCTGATTACACATAGTTGGTTCACTGACACTCAGACTTGTCATGTTCTGGCCATTGGCCTTCTGGCATCATGACCAGGTGGACCACCTTTAGGACACAGACATTAGCTCCTCCTCTGACTTGCTTGGTCAATATACGTCTCTTAGCACTCCGCTTTCTCAGAGTATAAAGCCTTTATCTACAAATACCTCCAAGATCTCAAGAAGATAGCTGATAATTATCACTAGGAAGCATTGCTTCAGACAGAGGAGAAACTTGACTAAACATAAGACATTATTCTTCAGTTGATAATTACATTAATTTCTAAGTTCTTGAAGTCAGACAGTAGAACAAAAGACAGTAGAACAAAACATTTAAGTCAGTTCTCATTAGCCAAACAGTTTCAAAGATCATAAAAAGCTAAGTCCTGAATAAGAACTTTTTAAGAAAGCTTTACTTCGTATTTGTTGTTGTTTAACAGGAGCCATGCACTATTGAACTGAATATAGATGACAGTCTTCAGTGTGTGTATAAATAGCACACACACAAGGAAACAGGATAAAATGATCAGAGCAACTGAGAAAAGTTTTATCTGATTTTTATACCACTGTTACTGGAGAAATTGATTTGCACAGAATACATACTATTTCACTTATCCAAATGCTCCTGTATGTCTATCTTATGCATAAGCAATACATAGGAAAGGAGAACAAACCCCTACATTTATAAACATAAAGACTCGTTAGCACGAGTGGGTTTTTTCTACATTTGCATGCCTGAGTGAATGATGGAAAAGGGAAAGGACATGTAAATAAATGGAGGACACCTAATCAAGCAGTAGGAGGAAGAATAAGGAAGTGAGTGAAAGCAAAACATTAAGATGAGCTCAGGCCTCACCCTTGGTGTCTTCATTATTAATGAATCATGTATCTTTATAATTGGCAATACTACTTTCCCCTGAACCTGCTCAGTTAACTATTCCTCATGCAGAAGCATCACCAGAGCACCATGATGGAGTTAGGAAGACTTGGCTCTCCCTACCAGCACTGTACTGTACCTCTCAGTGCTTTACTCTCCTCATTCGGTGATAGGGATACTCCATCTTATCTATAAGATGTGAGTTGGCTGATGGCAAAGAGTCCGTAGGTAAACAACTAATCACTACCATCACAACCACCAGACTATTGCATTTACATGTGATAGAAAGAGCAGCTGCCAGCTTGCTGAGTCTGTTTTAAGTGGGCATGGGGGCTGCAGTCATGCTGCTCTAGCAAGCGTGATAGCAATCCCTTGCTGATAAGCCTCCCTGATAAGATGCCAAGATACTTTTTCTCTAAGAAGGCTACCAATTTAAGACTGGTGCATGACTTTTAGACTCAGATTTGGATAGCAGCTTGTTTGCTGCCTGGATAGAGCTCATTCACATCTGCCCTGGGTGGCCATAGACCATATGCTGAGTTCTAGTTAGCCTTTCACTTCTGTATGGGAACACTGCTAGAAACTATTCTTTACATCTACCCACACATACCACACCCTGCTTCTTTACAGACACCTATCCATTAACAAAAATAACAATAAAAAAGCCCCCCAAGGGAAATACGCTTCTGAGAACCTGTTTTGCTGACACGCTGCCACTGTGAGACATATATAATCAACAAGGGCTATGTCACAACTGAATTTTTTTGACTATTATATGTTCTGTCTAGGGCACCTTCTTATTTACAAAAGCAGGTATTTAATAAAACAGACATTAACTGTGCAGTACATGATCGCTGCCTAACGCTGTCTTCCTAGGCAGCTGTCAGCCTGTACCCTGGCAACCTCTTTTATAACAATCTCACATTGCTTTTGGAACAGATTCATTAGCAGAAACAGAGACAGAAGTTTTACACAGCTGCTGCGTGCCTGATTTTTTCCCCCTCTTTTCTTTTTCTTTGCAAAGACACAACAGAGTCTCTTGGGGCTTCCAGCTGCTGAGCCCAGCTCAGCCAACAACAGAAGAAAAAAGCGAAGCCATGTATTTTTCAGACTGCAAACATAAGTAAAATTCAAGTCTCCTCTGTGATTTTTACTTTGAATCGGCATGGTTGCTTGATTTTCCATGTTAGCAATTGCAAAAATTGTGGATTATTCTTCAACCCCTTTCTGTTGTTTTGGGTTTTTTTCCCCCATTTTTACATGTTTCACGGTATGAGGGTTGACGGTTATTGTACTGAAATAAGATTGCTGCATTATATAATGCAGCCAGTGCTGTCATGCAGAGGAACTGGAAAGTCCCAAAACCAGCATGCACAAAAGAGAATTCAATTATGTTCTTAATTGGAGGCACAGACTCCAAATATGACTGCAGGTTTCGTTAGGCAGGAAACAGTCACGGAGGTTTGAACTTTAAATCTCAATTAGCTGAACTTGCAGGCTGGCTGAAAAGATTCTCCAAGGAAAACCCCTCTTTCAGCTGCCATTCACATTGCTGCCTGCAAACTCATTCATATGACAAGCTGCTCTGTCGTCTCTTGGGCTGGATGAGCTCTGGGCAAGGGAGGAAAATCACAGCCAGCTGCTACTGATATTGCTGCTGATGCAACTGTAGGGAGGCCTATGATTTGGCAGGGAGGAAACTGATAAACATTCAGAACTGACACAATCTTCTCTGCCACCACTATTAGCAGCAGCCATAATGGTCACTGATAATTACAGTGTCTGATGGCTTCAAAATGATTATTACCTCCCAGGGAGTGAGAAACAACTGCATGTTAACAGCTGATGAACTTCTGGTCTGGAGAATGACTACAAGCTACTCCAAACTGGCTTCACACCAACAGTTGTTGATAACCCACAGAGAACAGTCCAAACCACCAGAGATATCACAATGAAACCATTACAAGTAAAGGCAAAGAACAAAATAGACTGTGGATCTGGGTTTAGCTTGGTAGTAACCATAAGTATCAGAGACATGACATTGGAACAGGTTGCCCACAGAAGCTGTGGCTGCCCCATCCCTGGTAGTGCTCAAGGCCAGCTTGGATAGGGCTTGGAGCAACCCGGTCTACTGGTAAGTGTCCCTGCCCTTTGCAAGCAGTTGGAACAGGATGAGCTTTAAGGTCCTTTCCAACCCAAACCATTCTGTTATTCTATGAAACTCAGCCTCTGTATTGCTCCTCTCACTCTACTGGCCTTTGGTTGGAAGTTTGAACTTCTCTAGTCTAAAAATTCAATTTAGTGGTGAAAAATGAAATTTGATAAAGCATGCTCTCAGTTACCAGCTGATGCTAAAATATCATGTGCTTTGAACACTGAATTGTTCCAGTACAGTGTTGCATTGTTTTCAGAGTAGACAGGATTTCTGTGGTGGGTCATGTTTGCTTCACAATTATCCTGTGAGGTTTCAGTTCACAGGTAACTACGTGCGTTTAATCTTGGTCCTGCAAAAAGCAGCTTAAGAGGGCAGTTTGGCAGAACATTCTCCCTTGCTCTCTCACATAGAGTTCTCTTTCAAAAAATTATCAGTGTTCTGTAAATAATGGAATACATGTCATGTGATGTTGAGAATTATCATCTATGTTGTCTGTATTTTCAAACACTTATCCATTAATGCAGGAACAGAAATGCGAGGCAAGACAACCAGAGTGCAAATGGAGACACTTTCCTACAGCATCTCTGGAATTATGAAAAAAATTCTTGGGCTAACTTATCCTCTTCTTCTCATACGAGAAGTTCTACATAATTTTTTTCCTTCTTCTCTACTAGTAGAATCAGAACTAAAACTACCCTTTTATCAAAGAAAAAGCAGAGTTAACAAAGGCCTTCTACTCAGTCTGATAACCTGATTGTAGCATAATCACTAATACCCAAACTGTCCTTTAAAGATGTTCATCTAGTTTGTCCTTATCTAATCTGTCCTTAAAAACCAGTGTCTGTTAGCAACCTATTTTCAGACCTAATTACTGCTGCTGTCTAGCCACTCCCTCTGAATGCCATCTCTTCTCTGGCAAGAACATTGCCACCTTGCATCGTTTGCCCTTTGCTTTTTAATTAACCCATATCCCACAGAGCTCACCAGAGCTTCTTCCTCTGTCATGTCAGCAATGTAGTTTTTAATTCACACATGTGTAGGCCCCACTACTGTTATACATTGATTTGAGTGTTACTATCTTTTTTAATTTTATTTATTCCTTATTTATTTTCCCCTGTTCCGGAGAGCTGCTATCCAAATTAGTGGAAATGTCTGCAGAGGTTTACACTAGTTTCTTCCTTGGATACATTTCAGATTTCTTCTCTAACTTAAATTCTTCAAGACTTCATGCTGTCTATATAACCAATTTTAACTGCTTCTTGCAATTCACCATGCTCCCTGCCATACACCAAACATCCCTCTGAGATCTGTATTTTTCCTCACTATATTTCCCTGTTCTCTTCTGTAATTTCTTCAATTTGTTGTCCTTCACTGAAAGCATTTTAATTAGCCCTTCATGAAATTCCTGAGAACCAATCTTTCCTACAACTATTTTAGCAGTACTTAGCTCATGATTCTCTTTGCTGTTCATACCTGCCCACGCGCATCTCAGGACATTTCATCTTGCAGGAACATTCTGGCTACAGGAGAACCTCAGGCATGGTTAGGTCTTGAGCGAATAACTGCAAAATTAATACTTCAAGTCCTGGCCTATAAAAGTCGTATGTCTTTCTTTCCATGTTCTGGAAAGAAAGACACACCAGATGTGAGGGAACATTTAGTTTAACCTTGGCTAGAGCTACCAGTGGTTTCAAAAGCATTTAGTTTTTAAAGTTCTTCCTCAACTGTATGATGGTATCTAAGCCTTTCTCTGACTTCCTGTTTTCAAGGTAATGGTTCTACATTGTGGTGAAAACCAGTAACTGAAGAATCAACACACATTTCTCCAAAGATTGCAAGACAACCCTCTGCCATGGTTTGCTGAATCTTTGTGTATTCAAGGTATTTCAAGGGCAGGCACACAACCTTTCCATTAAACAATGATGGAAGTTCAGGTGAACTTTAATAAAGTCTAGCTACTTTGCAGCCTTGGGAAAATAGCCAAGGTACACACTGTAAAGACTAAGTGAAAATAAATTAACAAAAAACCCCTTCAAACTGCTTTATTTACCAATTTTCATGACGAATATAAAAGCCAAGAGGCAGGCAGGTCCCTTCCTTTGTGACTTACTGATAGCTATAGCTCTGTCTTAAAGTCTTACCTCGTGCCAAGACTGGCAACCTTTCCAGTGCTAATACCTAAGCTCCTCTCTCCCACTGGTGGACTCATTCTCCCTCTTTTCATTTCATCTTTACTACTATTTCTGTTCCAGCTTCTCCAGTTTGGGGGGTCAGAATTTTATGATTCACTTTTGGGCAATCAAGGAAAACTTTGAGAAATATTTTTACAACTCATAATGCTCACAGGAGAAAATCTCCCCCAGAATCATCATTAACCAAGATGTCAGCATTTATATCCTCCTGGATCTACACTCCCTAGATAACAAAAGTCACATCAATAGCATGAGTAGACTTCACTCATGTGTCAGTGACAGTATGGTCACAACAGTACAGAACTCACGATGAACAACTTTTTCAACTGCTGTCTATATCTCATCTTTTCTTTAATAATAGCATTAACAGTAATTCCAGGTCCTTTCTAATTTTACAACATTCTGTACTAAAAGAATCAAAATTCCAATTCAGGACCAGATCTGAATTCTGTCTTCAAGCCAGCTGTCTCCTGACAGCAATAGCCACTACTCCACAGCAAAGTCGCTGGCTTAAGAAAGGAAAGAAAACCACTATAAAATGCTCTTCTGAAGTCATTACTGACTACAAAGTCATGCTGGAATGTACCGCATACCAACCAAAACATATTGCAGCTATAGCCTAATACCTTGCTAAGCCACTAAAGAAACTTCCCTGTGGGGCATATGTGAAGTTTGACATACTTCTTGTAACTATGCTGAGGAGTAGATGATGGGGTTTTCTGCTATGCCTCACTGTAAAAATGCATTACTCCCAGAGTCAGGGTAGACCCTGCTTCTTTAGGACACTCCTGGCAGGTCATGAAAGGAGAAATCAGTTGAGCAGGCGGTAACCGGATAATTATAATACTCGTACAGCATACAGACTTGGACCAAGCCAAGGTTTTAAACACATCTCAGACTTACTTTATTAGCCCACACTACCCCTGACATTTCTCTAAGGCTTTATGCATATACCTGATTTTAGCAAGAGTATTTTGGTACAACAGACAGTTTCAGAAAGAAAAGCAATGCGAGTGCTTCAGCTACCACTGATGCGCTGGGAACTGTTCAACACACCCATTCACAGCCCGTCAGTGCTGCAACCATTCCAGAAGTATCCACTGCTGCTCAAACAAATGCGGTTCAAATATATTTACTGTACACACAAACACAGAGCCCTTGGGTGACAATGGCCATGAAAAATGTATTTTGTTAGACTTCTGGCACCGATGAGTAGAAAAATAATGTAGAAGGGTAATTGTTATCCCTAACCACAAAATGCCTCAAGGCGGTTGCTGTCACAGGGAGAGTCTGTTAAAAGCATGGCCATTTCCCTCAAGCATGGTTGAGACTGCACCATGTGAAATTTCAAAAGCATTTTGTCATTTTGGACATGCATCCCCTTCTCCCCCCAAACCCCCATTAATATTTCATTCTCAAACACAAGTATTTGAAGCAGATAACCAAGCCACAGAGAGTTAATTGGCAAACAACTGATTTTTTCAGTCACTTCCAACCCTCTTTGTTCCAAAATCTCATCAGTCAACCCCAAAGAAACTGTAGGAAGTCAGAAGCAAGCATCCTTGGCATAAAAGCTCTGCAAATTCAGTCACAGATCACTGCAGTTTTGCTTCTGTTCAGCAAGCCTATGCCCCAATGCCGTACAGATTAACTGCTGGTTCAGCACATGTAAACTAAAGAATGCACTTCTTGTATGCTGGGGGGGAGAAGCGGGGGCTGTGTGTCCATCCCCATTCATCACAATCCCACCACCCCCCCCTTTTCTCTACTGCCTGAGATGGAGCTGGGAGAGCAAACTAAATGTGTAACAAAAACAGAGGTTTACCAGAGCTGGTCTAAATCAACTGATGTACTTCTGTGCTTAAACTTAACAATCTAAAATCCACTTTTTATAGATCTGGAATTGCCCTTTATAAGCAATACGTAACTGTCTGCGGTTGCTACAGACCAGCACAACTGAAGTTACAGTTCTAAAACATCTCTCACAACTCTTACAAATAATAAAACTTTATACGGGCACAGGAAAGCTCTTAGCTACCCAGCAGAACTCCTGCTGTCAGAAACATAAACTTGTGAGCAACCCTAAGTGTTTTAATTCATAACAAAACTTACGTGTTTCTGTCAGACAAAGCTTCAGCAAACATAATCCAAAAATTGCCCATAAGGAGAAACTGGCCATCATTTTCTCAGAGCTGTTTTCCAAAAACCAGGGATCCTTGCGAGCTGCACAATAAAAGGAAAGCCCCGACGCTCGCTGAGCCTGCAGTCAATGAGTCTGAAGTTTGCTGCACTTTTTATTCTGATTCAAAGGAACTGAACTAATGACATAACTGGGAGGGGGAGCTCCATCAAAAGTCACACCCATATTGCAAAGAAATGGGTGTGACTTCAACAGAGCAGTGGAAGAAGGGGGTGTAGGAGGGGAGCCAGTACTGACTAAGCAGCCGCGCTGGAGTTTTAAAGAGGCACTAAGCCTCCTCGTCTTACACAAGTAGAGTCAGAAGTTACACTTACTGCACTTGCAGGAAAGTTTGTGTAATCCCTTGTGACTTAGCTCAGAAAGGCACTGCTTCTTATAAGCTTCCCCTCTTGCATCTTAAAATCTCCTCATTGTTGCAAACTAGGTGAATATAAAGCACTGGAGTTTCTAAAGCCCAACAAGGCATCTAAAACTGACTATTTCCCCAAAGTATTGCTTATTTTGTCCCATCTCACTGTTTTCTCTTTCTTGCTGTTTAATTTAGAGCAAGCAAAATGCTTGCTCTGCAATGAACCTTTTTAAAATGTATATCCTCCTTCCCTGGAGGATAAACTGCAGAAGGTAAATCAAGGCAGTTCAGTCTCCCACAGCCCATTCTGCCCTTGGCTTCTTTGCACAGGGTGCTCCAACAGAAGTGGTAACCAATGCCAGTGTCAGCAGTGACAATGAGGACCAAGGCTGGTATTTTATCATATTGATGGTATAAGGTGCAGAAGAAATTACTCCTTCGATTCCCAATTCACAAAGCAGAGAAACAGGATGAGAACGTACAGCAGTCTGACATTCAAACATGTCCGTTCCCAAGGGACATATATTCACTGTGGTGCGGGGCTTTGTGTGACTCTAGATGCCACATGAAATCCCTAGTGAAAACCTCAAAGCCTGTTTGGGTAAGCAAAAGTCATGCCTGTTGTGTACC
>JAVHNF010086307.1:6911-17953 GCA_034783455.1 Micropsitta finschii
TGTGGAGGATCTACAAAATCCGGAATACCTGTTTCCACAGATCACAGCTCAGTTTAGAGATACCCAAATAGCTCAAAGTAATGGAGCCATATTAGCACCAAGGTCTGCTAAACAAGGTAAATGCAGAGCTCTGTTCAGGCCACTAACATAGGGACACAGTTTTCAGCACTTGAGGACTCTCACTTCGAGCTAGCTTAGTTGCACTGCATTCTACAGAGCAGCTGTATCCCTGTCAATCCACAGGCAAGATGGGTAAGGGTATCCAAGTCTCCAAGGTTATATTTCCAGAAGCAGCTAAGTGCCAGTGGGGGCAGAAGGGAACACACAAAAAAAAAAAGATAGCAGGGGGACACATTACTATTGAACACAGCGCTGATATCCTCCTCTTCCTCCCCATTACAGGACTTCCTAGCAGACAGCATCACCAAAACACATATTTTTTTTGTCCATTCCCAGAGATATTTCAATGCATCTGAGGCAAATCAGGAAATAGGATTTGAGGCATTAAGTCCAACATATGGATGTTGGTTAGATCTACGCTAGAGATTTTTCTATGCAAAGGAATTCCTTATTTCTTGCCTTAAAGCAAAATAGGAATGGCAGGGGACTAGAAACAGCCGAGCATCTGGCCTAAAGCTAACTATTTCAGAAGTATTTGAATAATAGCAAATCCAAGAATCAGACACATGTCACTCTTAATTCAGTCAAGTCCTGCTGCTGGATCTGAACCCACCCTAACAAATTCAAGTAAAAGTATCAGTGAGAAAAGCCTCACTGTTTAGCATGAGGCTTAAAATGGTCAGTGATCAGAAATGACAGCCTTAGGGCACAGTAGGAATGAAAACTTCAGGCAAGGAAAGCCTGCCCTGGAACTCTAGAAGTTCTGAGTCCCAATTTGTAATGGAGTTCATCTTGATAGTTGATGGGCAGGTCATCTTGTCTGCAAATCAGACAGCTGACTGTCCAAGTGTAAACAGTACCTTCTGCTCATGGATGAGCCAGAGAAAACTGACATTACGCTGGATTCTTGCAAAGAACTAAAAGCCACCAAAGAATCTGGAGACACTTTCTTTGCCTTTGGTTACACTGGCTTCACCTGTGGCATGGGGATTTTGGAAAGTGAACAATTTTCGTTTACCGGGTATTTGACTGAAAACAGAACCAAAGAACTCCCTGCAAAGACAAGAGTCATGCTTCTGCTTCAGGTGCCTGCGTACTGAAGCTCCATTTCATCCTATGTTGCAAGCTGAACTGGGATCTTTCTGGCAACAATTCTGCATCCATAACAGCAGCAGTCTGAAACTCACCAGACCTTTAAGCATGTATTAAGTTTCCCCCTTAATTAAGTGGTTTACGGTTTTCTACATTGAAGAAATTATTTTATTAGCACTAAGAAGAGGATATTTCAATCTCTAGAAGACCAGACCACACTGAAAGATTACTGATTTTAAGACAATATCCACAGCTGCACTCTTCCTTAGATCCATGATGCACACATACTTCCTCATTAAGAACACCCATATTTCTAAATCAGTGCAATGGGTATGAGAATTTCAGGAGTTACCCAGAACTCAGTCCTCTGTAGTTCCTCAAAACTACAGCAGAAATACAAGTTTTAATGCCTTAAGAACTAGACAGTTTTCCTAAAGGTAAAGTCATAAGGCAAAACATTTTCAGTGGTCAAGCACTGCATTTATAGCACTGTGTTACTTATCTTAATGTCTAACCATAATCATTCAACAAATCCAAGAGCTCCAGACATTGCTTCATCAAAATGATTTTAAATAAGCCATCAAGTGATACAAATGCAGCAGTTGGGGTTTTGGGTTTGGGTTTTTTGCATTGCTATTATAACAGCTTTTTATAAACTCAGGCCCATATTCTTGCATCCCATCATTATTTTTCAGATATGCCCTGAGTTATGAAGAGTAAAAACATAACCAAAAAAGGGGGCTTAAACACTTTTACTGCTGTGTCCTCCACACCATGCTATTCTCAGTCCAGAAACATCTGCCAGGTAAGCAGTAACCTGATATAAAAGACAGAATATTCAGAAGACAGCATCATTTTCATGGTCCTTTAGCAAGTCACCTGAGATTTCCAAGATCCAAGTAGAGAGTTTCCAGTTTTATTTTATATACTATCTAAGGGAACCTTCTCAGAATCCTTCTTCATTCTAAGTCCTTGCTTCTGTACAACAACTTTACTAATTCTGGGGGTTAGGGGATTAAAAATAAAAGGAAAAGCCAGAGAGGACATGGTAAGCAATGGAAAGAAACAACTAACTCCAGCATGACTGTGGCAAAATGATGGAAAATCCCAGCTAGCCACTGAAGTTAATTTCTGTTCTAACAAATTAGATATCCCTTTTACCCTTCCACAACTCGGTCCTGTCACAGGAAGATTGCTTAAGACTCCACATGTAGACAAAACTCCCACTTGGTTTTAAGACTGGGCCCTATGAAGGAGGTATTGGGTTTCTAAGAATCAGCTGCTCCCAGTAAGCACCTTCAATTGCTGTCTCATCATCACAGATGCAATGTACGCACATGCAGAAGATTAATAAAAGTAGAGATATCAACATGATAATGCTGGTACCTAAGCCTTTGCCCTGAGATCCAAAGACAGCAACAAAATTAAGTACACACATGATGAAAGAAACACTTAAAGTTCTAGCATAAGGAAAAGTTATTGAGCATCAAAAACTCTGCTGGCTGACAAGGTAACATTATTTCAGACAAGAACAAAAAATATATTCTTACCTTGCAGTACAACTGATAGTAGCAAGTTTTCCCTTACAGATTCTATATACATACAAACTCAAGTAGGAGTAAATACTGCAAAGAGTTTATTTTTTTTTTTCATCCAAGACAGGAAATCTGTCTCTCAACGAATCTCTACCTAGGTTGTAGCAGATTTCCTCTATGTGTGTACACACACATTTCCCTTTCCTTAATATCATACCAGAGAAAATAAGAAGAAAACAACTTAAAATCCTGCTTTAAGATTAATATTTGCTGAGAAGTAAGACTGGTACCAGTGTCTCTTCCATAAGAGATCTTTATAATTAATATTTAAGACACCACAATGCTTCTGCTCACTACATTACACTACAAATATCACTAGGTCTTGCTAGTCCTATCATGATGCTGATTTTGGTGTTAGCTAGTTTTAAAGTAACTTTTCTTGATAGTATAAGCAGCCTGAAAATAATCAAGTACTGTAAACCCAAGAAGTTGAACTCAATCTCAGGTGGTTCTGTCATACCCATCTCTGCCACCAGAGCTGCACTGTCTCCATTATGTATCAAGAACATGTGATCAGAGATGAAGTAAAACAGAATCTACAATATAAATATACTCATCCTGGTAGTGACACTCTAAGATTGAGAGATCAGGTCTAACTCAATTTGGTATGAAACACAAACCTAAAATAAGTCTTCTATAACTGAAGAAGTTACACATAGAGCAGAAATACTTCAAATATCAAAAGACTCAAAAGACCACTTATTCAAAGAATTCTGCACAGAAATTTGAATAAGCAGGATCTGATAAAGTCTTGGAATTGATTTATTTTAAAACTTTATACTACTAAAACTCTGCAGAACACTGATGGAGTGATAAGGGGTTCTAACGAGAAACTTACCCTTTTTAAATAACTATGTGGGAGCACCGGATTGCTGAGGTGTAAATATACAATCAAGTACAACCTCATCACAGAGGGGTGATCCGAAAAAGAAGGGATCCCTGGAGTTCAGCCCACCTACACCTTTGCTCCATAGGAGAAAGGGAGTGTATAGAGCTCTTCTCCCTTTCTGATTCTCTTCATCATTTTAAAGTTTTCACAAGGAGCCTCAATTTCAGTGGGTACTCTACTCCTGTTCTTTGAAATACAGAGTTCATACTATTAAGCCTGTTAAGGACTACCTGATCAAGATCACCAGAAACAAGTCACACAACACCCTAATTTGTAAGAAGACAGAAGAGAAGTACACATTTTTTCTTAAGGTCTTAGGCCTTAAATAAAGAAGGAATTCTGTTTGGCTTATCATCTAATTCCAGGAGACTAATTCAGTCTTTCCTTAAGGGGATATTATTTTAGATCACAGATCATTTTACTGATTTCTTTTAGGTTCCTTCCAGGTAGTTCCTGTGTTATGCTTTCAGGAGATATCATTAAGAGGAAAAAAATGCTGATATTTTACAGCTCCCAAAAATATGGGATGAAAAATGGATCTTCCATTTCTAGAAATACAGCCAAAGACTTACATGAGAGAAGAGTTTTATTTCAGGCCAAGGTGCTCTGTCCATCTCCTGGTACCAAAGTGTCTTGGGGCACATATCACACTTTCCTGCACAAGTCTTGCAAATTCAGGCTCTATTCACATTCCCTCTTCTCCCTTTTCATATTTCAGCATTTGTTTAACAACAAGAACAAAAAACAAATAAATTAAAATCAAAGTCTTCACTTTGACAATTCTGCTGTGATGGACAACATTTTCTTAATACACTTGTTTCTGAATCAGACTTACAAAGTTCAATATAGAGTGGTACATCTCAGCTGCATCCAAATAACCACAGACATATCAGAGTGTGCTTGGCTATTTGTTACATTGGCATATATCAAACTACAAGCCTGAATAGCTTGGGAATCATATCCTAAAAGAATTAGCACGATTTCACATTCAAGAACAGAGGTATTGGATATTCCAGTCAACAGAATTATCAGTCCAATCTTCTGGTTTTGTGTTTCGGATTTGGGTTTGGTTTTTGGGGAGGTTATTTTGAGGTTTGTTGTTTGTTTTTTCTTTGGTTGGGTTTAGATTTTTATTTATTCTTTTTTTTATAGATCTTTAGCTTCCAGAGGAAGGGAAAGGGGTATTGTTGGTAGCTAATCAAAAGTTAAATCTTTAAGCCATTTTTAAGTTTTAAAAATTTTGTATAACTTACTCTAATTACTTATATTTGTTCTAGGAAAGACTGGCAAAAACTTCTGCAATCGCTGAAAATTACTTCGGTCATTATGAAAATGATAATGATTATCAAGTCTCTCTGGCTCTTTTTGACTCAGCAATACCGTAAGATACAAGCAGGATGAACTCACAATTTAGTTTTAATGTTTGAGAGAACAGCAACTTCAGACATAGTTTTAATGAGATAAGCAGCAGTGGCTCAAGTACAGTTCTCAGTCCTCATTGAGAACATTGACGTGGAAGCCAGAAAATTTACTCAGGAACTGCACCAAGTAACAAGCAAATGCATCGTGTTGTTGAAGCTTTAACATCCTGAAGCTGGCAATGTTAACACTCTAACCTGACAGTACAAATACTTATATAGTTACAAACATAAAGAGTAAAAAAGTCACAAGATTCATCTGAAACTAGATGAAGCCTTTCCCTAAAACCACAGAAAACAGAATCATCAGTTAACATGTAACTTCATATTAGATGTACCCATATGATGCAAAGGGACTTAGTACATGAGCCCCTACTTTAATCTCTTGCATATCAGATGATTAAAAAAAGTGAACTACAGCTGTTAATAAGAAAAACACAAGACAGACTCAAAAATATCCAGAAGATTACAGAAGTTAATTGAGGCTACAGCACTTCTCTACAGTGTGTTGCTGGAGTACTTGCTTAACAAAACCAGGACAAATCCCAGTTCAACAGCAGTGCCTGAAAGAAAGGAAGAGACACCAAGATATTTGTTAAATATGTAAAATAGTCTCCGGTATTCTTCAAGGATGTGAAAGAAACATAATGAATCCTTAATTGCTTAAAGGGAACATTTTTGTCTTGCCAGAGGACAGATTTCCAAAGAATAATATTTACATTTTCCTACAACCTGTAATTTTTTCATTTATTATTTGTCAGGGCCCAAAGACCTTTCGCTGCACATAGGATGTTTGCATGTGTTTAATGATCCTTTTACCAAACAAATGTCACAGTCTGAATGAACAAATTAGTTAATATTGCTGATGTTGCTAATTTAACACCATTAATATCATAGCGCATGCAGCTACAGAACCTACAGGGTCTTGTATCATAGTAAAGCTCTGCTGTTTCCAAGTCTGTTCTCCAGCAGACAGCATGGAGAAGATAACCCATGCATATATCACATGCAAGGAAATTCAATAAAATGTTTAAAGATTGCTTTGACTCTCTAGTTAGACTATCAGACAAGTGTGACTAAAGAGATCATTTGATAGAGATTTAGAGGCATTAATTGGAGCTCACTTACATACACTCTTACAGCTGCCTCCACTTTTATCTGTGTGCTGGGATTTGAAGCAGTCAGAAAAGAATCCAAGTGGATCACAGAAACAAATGCATCATAGTATTTCTACACGTATAGCAAGATCCAAAGATTTATCCAATGAATGAGATGGCAGAAGATACATTGCAGTGTTATTTTCAGTTTCAACTATGCCTTTTCTTCCTTCTGTACGCACAACTGAGCTACATTTTGTAATTTGTCTTCACACATATTGTCTATGAATAAAAGCTTTCTCAGAGCAAAACCATATAATTTTTCTCTAAGTCACTAAACTGTTCTACACACTTCCTCTGACAAAGAATGACATAAAGGAGCCAGAGTCTTTTGCAAGCCCTTGAAATGCTGCTAGCACTGGAACATAAGGGAAAATAAAACTTTATGAAGACTATAAGGTCTTTAAACTATAAGGATTTTAAACAGAATTTATAACACACAAACCCACCTGTGTGTAGAAAGTACCCCAAAATAAAGGTGGCAGAAGGGAAGTGCATTTGTCAGTAACAGATACTTATTTCCTAAATCAAGTTCAGGGATGTGAACTAGATGTTAATAGATTTGCCAGAAGTAATTTTAAGATTAAAAAGATTTATTCCAAGATTAAATAAAAAGGCAAATGTCAGAAGCGGAAGCACGGTGATTTTAAATGAGAGGTGGCCAAGTGTCAAGAACTGCGTGACAGGGAAAAATTCCACACTGTCAGAGAACAAACATAAGAAGTCAACATCATCACTGTGGCAAGTCCTTTGTGCCAACATGCTGTGTTAAGGAAATCCCTCTCTGGTTGCTCACAGTAGATTTCAGCCCTTCTCCTTTCCAGCACAAAAGCCTTGCCATTCAGTAGAAGCTACATTATCCAAATCACTGGACATGAGAACAGCAACATTCACACAAGAAGATGCACTGGCAAAATGGGTGCTTAGGATCTTTACTGCAGTAAAGATCAGCAATAAAATTCGCTTTCAGATTCAAACCTGTTCTATACAGATATGTACAACATGCAAGAAGGTGAGTGTGCTTTACTGTTATTAGAAATGGACTGCACTTGGTTTGTATTTGTCTTGGTGTAAATCTGCAACAACTCCACAGCGCTGAACAGAAACAGATGACTTACACTCCACTGAAAGGGAGCACATGTCAATTTTAGGGTTCATTTAGGAGGGCAACTGGATAGGAGCTTTGAATGAAGCTGAACACAAACCATTTCACAACTTTCTGACATGAACCCAACTGAATTAACCACCACTTTCAAGTGACTTTTACTGCTGCGGCCTTTTGAACACAAACCAGCCTCTTTCCTCCTTCCCCGTTCGATCACATGTGGCAGAAGATTAAAATACTTTCCTGGTTGACTGTATTATGCTTTGCAGCTGAGAGCTGTGGTTTAATGCCTTCAGATATGGTTGCTATTCGATTTTTCTTAATAAACAGGGTTGTTCGTATAATGAACGAGTCCCTGGCTAGAGCTGCCTTTAGACAAGCAACCCCTTTATTATGGGAGGCACATTTATGCATGCAACAGGTAACGGCTGTTGTTTGGTTTGTACTTTACTCTCTAGCAGGTTTAACTGTGGTACTATGCTAAAAGTATGCCTGTAGAAAAGCAAGTTGAGAACACGTTCAGCTTTACAGCCTTCGCCTACCAGCCTGGTTTAAGCTGCCACCACTGAAGCTGCTGGAACGCAAACAGGGGCGCGTTCACAGGAGCAACGTTTTCCACCGGTAAAAGCAGTTTCTGCTTATTTAGCTGAAGGGCTGCGTTTGGGCTCATTCCCAGGCCAATGCCCCAGCACAGCCCCTTCCCAGAAACTGCCTCCTGATCCTGCTGGGATGGGGAAAATGGGAAGCGCGGCGTGAAACCTCCTTACCTGCCGTGTCGTACAAGTTTAGGGTGACCTCCTTCTTGCCCACCGTAACGCTGGTAGTGTACTTCTCGAAGACGGACGGCGCGTATTGCTGCAAGGGGAGGAGAAGCCGCTGTGCCCAGGGACAAGCACTCGCTCCGGCCGGTCCCCAGCCCCTCACCCTCCCGTCCAGGCCGGGCCCTGCGGCGGGGCTGCCCGCTCACCTCAGGGAAGGCGCCCTTGGCGTACACCATCAGCAGCGAAGTCTTCCCGCAGCCGCCGTCCCCCACGATCACCACCTTCACCTCCTTCCTGCCCGACGGGGAGGCCGCGCTGCCGCGGGATCCCCCCTCCGCGCCCGCGGGCAGGGCCCCGTTGGCCGCCTCCATGGAGAGGAGCGGGCCCGGGACGCGGCTCCAACCCCACCTCAGCGCTGCGGGGCGGGCAGGCACCGCCCGCGCCCCGCTGGGGATTGGTCGGGCACCGGCGCCTCAGAGCCCCGCCCGGGGCCCCGCCGCTGCCTCAGCCCGCTTAACCCCGGGGCCCGGAGGCCTGAGAGTCCCCCGGCGGGCCCTGGCGCTGAGGAGGGGCAGTCCCGATGGGCACCATAGGAGCCCCTCAGCACCCTTTAGACCTTCTCCCTTCAGAGGCTCGGGGCTGCTCACCCCATCCTCCTGCGGAGCCTCTGGGGTTCCCTCACAGGTTCCATCACAGGTTCCCTCTGAGGAGCCCTGCACACGCTGGGCCATGTCTTTGTGCTCCTCACCACCCGCCATGTTGCCCACACTTGGGTGCTCGTCTCCATATAGCAACGGTGGCACCAAATCTTTATCCTCCTTTATTCCTCCATGGAGCCCTTTTGGACCTCAAGCACCACGTTGTTTTACACCAGGGAATGTCTTCAGTTCAGCTTCTGCAGTGGTAGATCCCAGTCCTGACGCTGAGGGGTGCAGTGCCAGCTATGGTGGGAGCAGGCAGAGACTCCCTGAGGTACCCGCTGAAACCCATCTTGCTGCTGGCACTGGAGGTGACCTGCTGCTTGTTTTCTACAGCCTTTATTGCTCCAGTGGGAACCAACAGCTCTGCTCATTGCTTATTCACCCAGACCAAGGTGAGCGGGGATGAGAGTAAACGGGCATTTTGCATTTTGAGTGCAGACGTGGTGGCCCCAGGCACCGGCCTGGTGTTCTGCACCATGGCAGGCCGGCGAGCACAGCAGCAGGGTTTTGCTGTGATCCAGAGGGCAGGGAGCGATGCTGTGTTTGTGCCACTCTACCACGACCCTGCACAAAACAGGGTGTTCCTGTCCTAGCAGGGATTAACGGTGCCTCCATCCCAAATAACCCCCCCCCTCCAGCTCTTAAGAAATCCAAATTCACACTTAAACGTTTTCAAACGCCACTTGTGGGAACAGCAAGAAACCCCCAAGGGACCCTTTGCGTAGAGCAAGGTCACTGAATGCAGCTGAGGGGAAAGAGATGCCGACTGCAGCAGGGTTTGCGTTGCCTGCTCACGCTTGTGTCACTAGATGGCCTTCCAGACCCAGCGCAAACGCTGCCGCGCTCCGCATCTCTTCCGAGGCAAGGCTGCTTTGTGCAGAGGGCAAACAAAAAGGGTATTTCGGCGATAGAAGCTGGAGGGACGTGGAACTAACCAACAGATAATCCAAATGGCAACAGGAAAAAGCAGTCAAGTTCACGCCTATTCAAAGCTAGCCCTTTTACTAAGGAAAGCGTTGATTCAACCATATAGAATACACAAGCTGTCAAGAAGATGCTTTATGAACCACAATCTCGTATCTAGAACACAGTAAAAGCCGCCAGCTGCTGTAGACTGCAATGGCTGAGGGCATTCAGAATCAGCCAGGAAAGAATTCTTTTACCTTGAAATAACTTATTTGGCGCTGGCTCAAGCCCAGCATCACGCTGTGTATGACATGATCAGCAGATAGGTGTCATCCTGTAGCTGAGTGCTGGGATTCAGGTGGTTTCTTTCAAGTCAATTATTGCCATAAAAGTTTTTTTGGGGGGCTAAAAGTATCTTGTGGTCATTGTTAGGTTGGTGGTGTTGCTTTTTGGGTTTGATTTTCTTTTGCAAGTCTCACAAAACAATATTTACATCTCTCATAGCTTTGTCTCCTTTTACATTTTATGGTTCAGGAAACCTTTTAGATTTGTACACCTTTCGGTTTGGGACGAAACAATCGAAAACGAGTAGACTGTAAAATCAACACAAAACACTCCAAAGAGTGTTTTAAAGTAATGGATGGTTTATCTGTGGTGAGTCAACTTAGTAGTGAAGAAACACAGCACTTCACTGTCTCAGTTAATTAATGGGTATGCAGAGCTTCAGGCATATAAGGTCCTATGGAAGAGGTAAGTGCATGCTGCTGACTGTGGAAAAGTAAAACCTGATCTGGAATTCTGCCACTGATTTAAATGGAGGAAGATTCAACCCTCAATTAGTAAAATGCAAATCTAATCATTATTAATTACAAGTGTCCTTCTCCTACTTCTGCTTTGGCCTCTGAATTAATTTTGGCACAAGTTGTTTCACTGAAAGCTTACACGTCTGCAGGGCAAGAGTCAGTGTGCACATAGAGATTTACAGTGAGCGTACCAAAGTCAAGACTTTAATGGAGTCTGGTAAATATCTGCGTTCCTATCCTGTTACCAATTGGTTAATTCTCTATGGCCAAGGAAAATAATAGGGAAGAGTGAAAGGTTAGGAAAACTGCTGCAAGTGTATGCTTTTTAAAAGGTGCTTTAACGCTCTAGATGGTATTGATGGGTAATTCAGGCTAGTGTGAAGATACCCAGAAAAGTCTCACAGATGGACATGGAACCGTTGGAACAAGTGCAGAGGAGGCCACGAGGATGATGAGGGGACTGGAGCACCTCCTGTATGAAGATAGGCTGAGAAA
>JAVHNF010086381.1:0-13036 GCA_034783455.1 Micropsitta finschii
TAGCTGCCGGAGGTGCGGGTGGGTGGTGGCGTCCAGTGAGGACCCTCGGGTACCGAGGCTGCGGTGGTTGGTGCTGGGGCGGCGGCGGTCTCACCCCGGTTTCCCGGTTTCCCGGTTTCCCTGTTTCCCGGTTTCCCCGTTTCCCGGTTTCCCCCTTTCCGTGTTTTCCCGTTTCCCTGTTTCCCGGTTTCCCGTTGCAGGGCGGCGTTGGCTGCCTTGGGCTGGAGCTCGAGGCTGTGTGTGCTGCGCTGCTGGTGCACCAGTTCGCGGCTTGGTGCTATGAACGCATTAATCCCTCCCGTGTCAGTGCTGGTGACCAGTGTTGGTCTTCTCGCAGAAAACCGGAGAGTGCAAGACAGCTGGCTCAGCCGGCCTTTCCCACGTGGAGATGCAGCGAGTGCCGAAACGCTTGTACATTGGAGGGCTTGGCCATGCGGTGTCTAAGGCTGAGCTGCAGGAAAGATTTGGCAAGTTTGGGCATGTTTTGGATACGGAGATTATTACCAGACAAGATGATCAGGGTAACAGCTTTGTTTCAGTATTTAAAAGTACTTGGAACCGTTCTTTTTAAAGCGAATTGGTTTTTAAATTGTGTGTGAAATGGTTTTGGTTGGGTTTTTTTTGTTATTGGGTTTTTTTTGTTGTTTTTGTTGTTTGGTTTGCTTATTATCCTCAGTTTTCAGTTTTAAAGGAATCTGTGAAATTGCACAGAAGTTAACCGAGCGTTTCTCTTTGCTCAGGGAACCCTCTGAAAGCTTTTGCTTACATCACTGTCAATATTTCAGATGCAGATCTTAGGAAGTGTAAGTACCTGGTTTTATTTATTTCATGTAATTTATGGATTTGAGTCAGGTTGCATTTCTGAAAATGCATCTAATGTTGTCAGATCAGGATGTGGTCTGTTTCCTTCTATTGTCATGTTCATTCCCTTTAAGCTGCAATTTTATTTAAGTTACTTTACAGGAGCTCTAAGTAGGTCTAAGCACATTCAAAAGGCTTCTTGTGACTGAGATGAGTGACTTATTGAATTTGCTGTAACCTTTGTAGGAAAAGGTATGGGAAATGTGCTTCAAACACTTGCACCAGGTCTGTAAAAACATTATGACTTGATATGAAAGGAAGCCCAGGAGAAGAGTTTATGTAAAGCATGCTCCTGTTACAGCAGTATTACACATCCCAGTGTCGTGGGGTTACAAAACTAGTTGCAGGGTTATAAAACCACCTGTGTAATATGTAGCAGCAAAATGGCTGGTGAAGATGCCTGTTCCCAAAGAGAAGAGTTGGAAATATGCCCTTTTATGTAGGAAATGCTACCATTAGGAACGGGAAAGTTGTTGGAAAGCTATTGTTTAAGAGCCCTTGACACTTTGCATCCTGAAGTTCCAAGTACACCATTTTTCTCTCTGATTTTCTGTAGTCCTTAACTGTGTTTTTCAAAGTGCACAAGAGATGAAGTCAAGAAGAGCCTATCTGACAGTAATGTAGAAACATCAGGGTAAATGTATCTGAATGACTTGGGTGAGTCTTCAGAAGTCAGAATTTGAATTTTGGATGTGGACTCTCTTGTTTAAGACTTGGGTATTAGACTTTTCATGTACAAACTTAAATCAAGTGAGTAATATGCTGAAGAAACTTCTAGAAGAAGGCATAGTTAAGCCTGAGGTGTGGGGGTTTTTTGGGTTTTTTGGTTTTGTTTGTTGTTTTGTGGTTGTTTTTTAATGTAGAAAATATTCATTTCCCATCTCCTTGTTTTACAGGCATGACAGTTTTAAATAAAACAAAATGGAAAGGCGGGACACTGCAAATTCAGTTGGCCAAAGAAAGCTTCTTGCACAGGTAAAAATGAATTAAAAAAAACCCATATATATGTTGCTGCTGAAGTTACCCCTTTTCTGATTATCTGATAGTATTATGATTGTGCTTTCGGCTGCTACGCTCCTAATCTTTCTAGATTTTATTGACATTGGTGCACTGTTGATGCTCATTAGATACTGCAACATGTTTTGCATCTTTATTCCCTTAAAGGCAGCAGATGTGCTAATTCTCTGGGTATGAATGGTTACTGTTCTGTGTAACAGTTGCTGCCAGCTGTAATTTAGCACACAGGCAGGCTTTTTTATCATGCATGATGTGCTTGTTGGTACAGGCTGGCCAGGGAGAGGGAGGAAGCAAAGCTGCAGAAAGAAAAGCCACAGAGAAATGGCCAAACGTCTTTGTTAGAATCACTGAAAAAGGTGGGAGTTGTGGACTTCTTTATGAAAGCAGTACCAGGTACAGAGGTGCCAGATCATAAGGTATGGTGGGGCAAGTGTAAATAGAGCTAAAGCAAAACAAAAGTCAGAATTGGGCATGGGCTTCTTACATCTGTATTTGTGTCAAATCTCTACCCTTTATGTAAAGAAACCTTTATGAAATGTCCAACTTGTGAAAAGCAGTCTAAGGAGATACCTTATGTTTAGACTTACTCCTTGTGTAGAATGTTCTTGGTGTTCTTTGTAACACCTAAAAATCATCTTGATAAAACTCTTTTGTGATGTTAAATTACTCCTTTATGTTGGAAACATCTTTGTGTCCCCCTTAGAAGCATGTAGGCAGAGTGTGTCTTCTTTTTATACAGCATATACATTTTTGACATCTGGATTGTCAGGAGCTAATCTCTGTGCTTCTGCATGTTCAGGGTCATGGTCTGCACATGCTTGTAAAAGTAAGACTTGGGATGAAAGCAGTGAACATGAACATTTGGGTAACAAAGATTATACTTTCTGCAAAGCTTTCAAAGTTATTTGCTGAGCACAGAGTGGTTTCGGAGGGTGATGGGGGGGTTAGGGTTTGTTTGTTGGGTTTTTTTCTTGTGAAGGAAGCTGACTAACTTGCTCAGTACAAATAAATCTCACTGAAGAGAGTGAACAAAAACAGAGCTAGTCATAGATGGTTCCTTATGAGTGTTTCTGTTATCCAAGAATATGCATCTTGTTTTATTACAGGGTTACTTCCATTCCTTGTTTGTTTTACACTGGTTATTTTTCTCTTCTTTCAGAAATGGGTTGTTGGCAAATTTGGAAGAGTCTTGCCTGTCCTGCACCTCAGGAGTCAACAGAAAAAGAAAATATCCTTTTCCTCTTGGTTGGGCATAGGCATGATTCCCTTCTTTCTTTTGTCATATGGGGAAACATTTGCTTTGCAGTCTGGAAGCGTGACATAGTAGCTGACGTTGATTCACTGGATCCCCTAAGTATATCTTGCAGTAGGCTTGTGTGATTTGAATACATTGTTTAGGCTGCAAGTCAGCTGCTTAAAGGCTTAAGGTTCTGACATGAAAAAGGACTCTGGGTTGTCCTTTCACACAGAATCCATCCTGCTCATAAAGACTGGAAGTTTGCTTGCTGAAAGCATCATGTTGGGTTAGTTCCTTAACTCAGACTCACATTATGAAATATGACCCATCAAAATATTGCCATAACCTGAGAAAGCTGGAGCCAGACCTGACAAATGCTGCTCCTGTTTCTGAGCTCTCTTGGCGCTTGGAAGAGAAAGATCACAGCATAAACACAAAGCGGAAAGGAGGGTCACCTGCAATGAAGAAGCCACCTAAAAAACTGAGGCAGCTGGGCAGTGAGGCTCTGAATGGAGCAGTAGTTCTCCCCTCTGTGTGCCAGTCAAGTTCAAAAACCACAAGCTCACCACAGCTAGATCAACGATTAAAATGTAAACCCAAAGAGAAGTCTGAATTGCCTCCACTGAGGAGTCTTAATAGTGAAGTATCTGGGAGAGGCATATTACCAGATGAAAGCAATGTTTCTGGTGTTACACTTCAAAATAATACGAGTGTTTCTGAGAGTGATACTGATTCTGAAGAGGAAATCAGAGCAATGGTAGAGAGAGAAGTACAAAAAGCTGAAAATGGTGAGGCTGAAAGTGACCACTTGGAAATTGTTGGGGACAATTTTGAATTAAAATATAGTAGTTACTGGTCCTTAAGCAATCCAGATGCCATAAAGCAAGCTATCAAAGGAAACTTCAGAGAGAAAAAGATTATGGAATATGATAATGGTTATCAGTCAGCAGATACAGATGAAATTATTGCTAAAAGTAAAACTCCACATCTGCATAGCAAGAACTCTACAGTTCTAGATGATTGTAAACTTGTGAAGGTAGAAAATCAAGAAATCTTAACTGAGAAAAAAAGTGATTTGGTAAATAAATCCTCAGTAAAAACTCGTAATTTAAAAGAATATGTTGAAAAAAAAGGCAAAAAGAAAAAATCCCAAACTGCTACCTTGCAGAGCACAGCAGGTAACAGTACACCAAAGACAAGTGGTAGTGAAAGCTCTTGTTCAGATCTTGAGAAAGAGGAGTCTGAAAGCAGTTTGGATTATGAATGCATGACGCAAAACTGTTACCGCTTAGACCTTACACTGGATGACTTACAAGCATTAGCTACTGGAACACGTGGAGAAGAATTAGACAGTACATGGAGCTCAAGTCTGTGTGGTGGTGAAGAATATCCTAAGGGTAATGCTGGAAATAAAACAGACCTTTCAAAATTTTGCCCTGCAGTTAGGAAAAAATGTATCTGTCCTGAAGATGTAGTTGCCGCGATTTTGGCAGGGGAGGAGGATGCTGATGAAGCAAGTTTCAAGGGACAAAATAATTTGCATTTGAAATATCAGCCCTTCAGAGGAATGGGGTCCCTTTGTGAAAAAGAGTTACCTGGGGACAGCACTGGTTTAGAGAAGAGGTCTGTAGAAAGATTAAATCTTGAAGCTTGTGTTTCTTCCTGTGAGGAGGAGTCATCTCAAAGACAGCGAAAGAACCATCAAATATATTCAGTTGAACTCCGCAGTAAAAAGCAACAAAATGCATGTTGTGAACCGCACGAGGAACTGTCAGATGCTGCATCGTTTGCAGATGGGAGAGGTCAGCCTGTGTCCAGGCCACACTTGCAAGGAAAGAACAAAGATGCAGGTTCTGCACGATACAAGCAAAATTCAGAGCATGGGTATGCTGCTCCTCATACTGATCAGAGTAAAGATGAGAGCAGTGATGTGGATAGTAATACTGCAGTGTCACAGAAACACACTAAACGACAACTGAAAAGCCCCAGACTACTTTCAAAACAATTGAAGCAGTATGTAAGCAATCAGAATCCAGAATGTGAAGCTGATAAACGTGAGGATGGGAAGAGAAGCCTTCTGGAAAATAAAGAGCTTTTTCTTCATGCTACTGCTTCAAAGGAACATAGACCAGAAAAGAAACAGTTGCAGGATAACCAAAGGAGGCTAGCAGCTCTAGGGGAGAGACAGAGAGAGAGAGAGTTACAGAAGAAACTCATTCAAGGAGCTCTCTCCAATCTGGTAATGACACTTAGAACTTCTCTCCGAATAGTATGCAGTAAAAGAAACAGGGAATTAATAGATGTGGTTTAAGATATTTTAAAAATCATTGTCTGGAATTTTCAATTAACATTGCCACTTTTCTTGTGAATGTATATAAAGTGGTGAATGCTAATTCCTGGAATGTGTCTTGAGTTGCAATAGGAATAGAAGATTTCTTCTTTCATGTCAGGAAAATGTCCTTTAGATACCGTGTATGACTGTAGCAAGTATTTGCTAAGTTTGACTTGAGAGTTTCATTCTTCCACAGGATAGCCAGCCAGCAGGCAAGCATAGACACGTGATATTTCATTCAGATGTGGAAAGTGAAGCTGAAGTAGATGAGACGTTGAAGAAAGATGCCAGTTTGGGAAATATGCATGAGGACGTAAGTGTTACTGGGAGCAAGTCCAGCATTCTGTAAAGTAATTCGATATGGGTATGACTGTGCCTTGTATTCCATATGGTTATGCCTGTTTTTCTGAAGACTGATTTTTCTTAGTGAAATGACAGAAAAAAGTGAGTCAGATTTCAATTAATAGGAAGGATTCTTCTCTTTTTTTTTTTTTTCTTCTGTAACATGGGGTAGGTTTCAAAGAGTTTAACCACGCATCTGCTAAAACTGGAGAACTCTGAGAATGTGTAAGGAGTTTGAGATTCGTATAAAAGATACTCTGACTTGGATGAAAAGACAGAGAGTGCTTAAGTTACATTAATTAATTAGTTCTGAGATGTTACTGCTTTTCATCAAAGGAGGGGGCAGAGTTTTGGCTTGAGTACTATAGAGGGACTCTGGTCTTTCCAAGCCTGTGGATGAAGAGTCTGTATTAATTAAAAAGGAGACATTGCATTAATACAGTCAAAGTGATGTTGGGGTCCAGGTAAGTTGTGTGGGACTTCCTCCATATACTGCACCTGTGACCTTACTTAGCAGACTGCTCAGGATTTTACTGCCTTGCTTTCAGCACAATTAAGTATTCACTGGAAGAGAACTTCTTGTGCCATATTTTCTTAGTCACATCTCAGCTAAAGGGTCAGACCATTGGGTTTGCTTTTGTTGGTTTTTTCTTCATAACTTGTAAATTCTGACCATTTTCACTATGTAATTAAAACATTTTCTCATTTATCATTGTCTTTATCACTCCTTTCACTCATGTATATCCTTACCATGTATTTAGAATCCATGCCCTATAATTTCTTCTTTCTTTAAGAGAACTTCTGATCAATGGAAAACTGTTTAAAGCCACAGAGCGCTTACCTTTTGTAATCATTGGTTTTGATCAACTGACTTAAACTGTATCCTTGTTTATGCCATAAGTGAGGCTTGTTTAGAAAGGATATAGTTTGGCATGCATATCTTTAAATATCTCCCTTGACATAATCAGGAATTTGGGGGTTATACCCAATTATCTCATATTGTAAAAGCCAAGTTACCCTTTACATAGATATTTTGTCTATGCTAAAGTTTAATAGTCTTAACTGTAAAACAGACTTGTACGAGTTGTGTGTACAATATAGGGGTTGAAGCGCATGGATCAGTAAGTGAGCTGCATGTTCTGGAAATGCACTTCTTCAGATAAACTGGAAAGCACATGAACAAAGCTGATCCTGATTTATTTTCTCAAAGTTATGTAAACTGCTGCCTTTCTCTGTTTTCTTTTTGTTTATCAAAGGATGAATCTGCTCCTAAAATCTTGAGCAGACTGTTTGACAGCAGTGAGGATGAGCAAGATAATGTGGACGCTGAGAGATTCAAAATTAAGCCCCAGTTTGAAGGCAAAGCTGGTGAAAAAGTGAGTGAACCTGTTACTGTAATTTAGTCGTCTTCTATGTCTCCGTTACGCTGCTTCAGAAGTACATCACACGTGGGTTTCCATGCTTGCTGAATGTGATTTTGACAAAACTGCAGTGGAATTCCCTGAACTAGAGGAAACAGCGGCCGTGGAGGAAGTGATATGTGTTGGGGAGTGGGAGGAGTTTCTCTGATGTTGTCATCTTTGAAGTTACGGAATGTTGATGATTTTCTTCAGTGCTTAGTAGTGTCTTTCATTTTGGTCAGCTCTTGAAATTGCAGTCACGACTTGGCACGGATGAAAGATTCCGCATGGATGCTCGATTCCTTGAAAGTGACAGTGAAGAAGAAGGTAAACCTGCTTCTGTTTCCTGGTTAATGACAGTAATAGAGCTACATCATGGAGCCTTAATATTGGATGCTTGAAACAACTTACGGACTACTTTTACTTCAGTGATTTCTTAAGAAAAACAGTTTGGCTCATGTGGCTGTGCATAGTATACATTGGTGGCTGTGTATAGTATACGTTGGTGGCTGTGTTTTCTCAAATGCTTGTTGCAGAAGTATTTGTAAGAGCTGAGTGAGACGTACTTAGTACATCAGTCAGCACTTGAAAATATTTTTGTAATACAGGATGATCCCAGAATGCGTTTATGCATGTTTTCCATAGAGTTAAGTAGTGACTTCTTAAGAGTAACGTTTTGACCATTACATAAACAATTTTGTAGTCATCCTGCAGTCCACGGCTGATTTGGTAGCCTTAGAAAGAAAGATGTTTTCCCTTTTGGCTTTTCTGCCTTGTGCTGTTTAAAGAAAAAAAAAAAAAATTTAAAATATTTCTTTTATCCACCCCCTACCAAAATTACAATTCTTAACAGTTTTCAAGATCTAGAATTTGTTTCTGAAACTTAAATTTTTGCCTACTTCTGCTACTCCTTTTGTTGCTTCAATGTGATCATCTGTCCAGCGTCTGTCAGGGGCCAAGTAGTTGTATAGTTATGTGATATAAGCAGAGAAAAAGTTAAATAATGGATCTGGTTTTCTGCAGTGCAAGGGAGAAAGCCTCCAAGTAGCTTTAAAATGAAGGAGGTGATGTGTTTGAAATGTGAGCACTTGTAATATGATAGTAATGCAGTATATCAGAAATCGCACTTACTCAAGTGGTAGCAGGGGAAAGATTATGTATTTTTCTTATAGCAGAGACAAACATCTTGAAGGCAGATGAGGACGAAGAGCTTGCTGCAGAGAAAAAGAAAAATCTGGAAATCCTCGGAAGTCTCTTGAATGTCAACCTGGAACACCCTAAGCTAACAAAGAAGGCCACAAGTGCTAAGAAATTCAAGTATGAATTGTCTGTTATCAATAAAGAAGGAATTTTAGGAAGGCTTAGGTTTTGCCCATGTTTCACAACTAAGTTTTCTACCAAGCTGGTTAGGAGAAGTGTTTCCTTCTCTGTTGTGTGCATTTGAGGTTAGTCTTTAATGCAGTTTCTCAAGTTGGGTGTCTCAATAGATTATACAACTGATAACTGTCGTTATTTTATGCAAAAATACTATTGATGCCTGCTTGAGTTTCTTCTAATAGATCTAGATTGGAGCATTGATTATGAAAAATCAAAATTTCAAGTCCTTGCCTGGGTAAGACACATTTCTGTTCTCTGTGGAGACAAACCTAATGTGGCTACACGAAGAACATGAGAGTTGGGCAGTAGGTCAGTAAGTTATTAACTGCTACCAAAGTTAGAGTGTAAGGGTATTGTTTTTCTGGCCTAAAAGTGATTAGGCCTTTATCAGTCCTCTTTTTCAGTGGAGAATTTATATCTTTTGGGGTTTTTTTTAATACTTTTTTAATATTTTTTAATTTTTTTTTATTATTATTATTTTCATTTATCTGTATTTCTGCTTAAATTCTTCAGTAGATTAGGACTTTGTTACATTTTGCTGTTGGGCATGCTGTAGCCTTCATTAGAGGATGATGACAGAGGTCTGGAAATGTGCTGTAGGAAGTATGGCGAGATGTAACTATGACCTTTAATAGAAACTGGTCTGTGAGCTGGTGGAAGTTAGTAGCGTTAAGGGTAGTGCAGTAGCACACAGTTTTTAACAACAGTCACTACTGGAGTTTTATCAGTTGATTGTTGACTGCTAAATACCAATTGTGACCACTGTACAGTCATATTTAATTGTTAATTACTTCTGTCCAAATTTTAATGCATTCTCTAAAGCCTAAGCAGAGGAGGGAATCATCTGTGCAACCCCAAAGGTGATCTCTAGGACAGTTCTGTGAATGACGGTGTTCTCTATTACCCAGCTAATGGTACAGTGTGTAACTATTTAAATGTAGTTAACTTATGCTATAAGCATTAATTTAGGGAAAGGAAAGGGAAGTAAGTGATCGCCTTCTTGCATTGCTATAAGGCAGTGTTGAGTTTGCTACATTAGTGTTGGGATTCATCTAAACCTTGAACTGCTTTAGCTGAAAGTCCTCAAACTGTTTAGATTTTGGAAGGTGGGCATAATGGGTGTGCTTGGTTTTTCTTGGTTAGTTGTGTGGGGTTTTGGGAGTTTGGGTTGGTATTTTCTGGTTTTGGTTTGGTTTCTTATTTAGGGTTTTTTTCGCCCCTCAGATACTTTAATTTTGAACTGTTTAGTACTAGAAGAAATTAGAGATCTATTGCTATGGATAGCTGTACTGCTATAGCTCCTCAAAAGATAAACAGGTGCAGGTCAGACCCATTGCATAATACATACAACTTGAGGTCTAAGTTTTATAGTAAATACATCAATTTGACTAAAGCCACTTCTGTTTGTAGTTTTTCCTGACCCAGTCACTGACTACCAGGTACTTCCTAAATGTTGGTTAGGCTTTAGATTGTTTTGGAGCTATTTTGGTCAAGAAGTCAATGTGAATTTGAATCTGACTGTAAAGGTTTAGGATAGCTTTCACTTGAGCATTTAGGATGCATCATGTTTTTTTCTTTCTGTTTTTATAGAGATATTAATGCCCTCCGCTATGATCCCACAAGAGAGGACCATGCAGTTTTTGAAAGGAAACGAAGTGCTACAGAACAGGAGAGGTAATATTGCAGCTTGGTAACTAGGGTTGTGACATTTCTTCCTGTGGAAGGATGGCTGTAGCAGAAGACTGATATTGAAACTCTGGAGACTGCTCTGTTTTTAATTCAGTTCTCTCTGTTATTGCTAAAATCAAAAAATAGTAAGAATTGTGAGCACTAAACCCAGCATATGTCATCTTTTCTTTCTAGTCCATCTACATCTGCACACCACTTTCTGTCTTAATTTTCTTGCCTTTAAGGCTGTCCCTTTGCTTCAAGTCATGGACTTCTAAGATTTGCAAATCTGTGAGGAAAAAAATACTATCTCTTAACATTTCATTTGCTTGGATAAGTGTAAGAAGACATTAATAACAAGGTTGCCTCTATGGGAACCTTTCTTTTAAAAATATGCATGCAGTGTTACCATCCTTTAACAATCTCATTTCAGTAAAGCTAAAAGGAAGAAGGAGAGGGAAGAGAGTGAGAAACTGCCCGAAGTGTCTCAAGAAACATATTATGATATTGCTGTTGATTTGAAAGAGTTGTTTGGATCTTCAAAGAGCAAATCATACAAAAATGAAGAAACACCCTGGGACAAAGATGATGTGGAAGACCGTACCCCACCTGACCACTTGGGACCTAATGTAGCTGAGGAGTCTGGTGGTTTCAAGTTTTCCTTCTTTGGAGATATGGAGGAGTCAGGTGTGAAAGGAGGTAACAGCAGAACATAGATAATAATAGTGCAACTTGTGATGGGTAGCTTATGTCAGATACTGTAGAGTTGTATCACGTAGAGAAATTCATGGCCCAGGTGACTTTCAGAGGCAGAAGTCAGTAATTATTCCTACAATCTTCTCTGATGCTTGTCAAGATTCTACTTTAATCAGAGTTAATCCATGCTTGCATCCCAGGAATTTTGAGAGGAATGTTTTGAGAAGGATCTATAATTTAACTGGTTTTAGAACAGCGGTGGATAAACTTGTTGTCATCCACTAAATTTCTTAAACAGGGAAAAAGATGACATACAAGTCAAATGCGCTTTCATGTAAACCATCAAGATTTTAAATAAATTATGCTGTCAGTTCAGCAACTGGCTCTGTGTAATAGAGGGAGGAATGCACACATGAAAATAGTGCATCTTAAACACAGACTCTGGCATTATGAATTTCTTTGCAAAGGAACTTTTTAAGATAGATCACAGTGTAAGACAGCTTTTATCACAGCTTCTGCAAGCTAAAAATATGAAGAGGCACCATTACTTCCAAATCAGCTGATGATTGTGAGGTTGGTGAGAATTGATAGAGGCCTGGACCCTAATAACAAGCCCCAGACTGACTACTGCACTCTTTGCCTATGGGGTGATGGCACAAGCTGCGAATTTTGAAGGCGAAATCTGTGACATATGAGAAAGCAAACTCAATTCATACCTACCCCGAGGATATAGAAAACCTGGGAGGGGAGGTTTCTGTCCTTAAAGCTATCATTTCCAATGTAATTATTTCACTCTGAAGTAGGTATTAGTATTGGCAAGTATGGGAATAATATGACAATTTATTTTTTTTTAATTGTGCTATTATTGCAGAGCCCTACATACTTGAAACAATAAAACCTGTGAAAGTCAAATGGCAAGAAGATCCACGTTTCCAAGACAGCAGTTCTGAGGGTGATGATGAGCCTGAGGCATCAGAAGGCGAAAGGGACAAAGAAATGCAAGTTTTATTTGTAGCTGTTGTCTCCTTGGTTGTGGTGGGTTGATACTATGAGAATATTAATAACAGCATCTGGCTCATGGGGACACTGACATCTTCATTCCACATCTCTGGACAAGTGGAGTTGTCTGTGGAAACCATTCCTTGCTGCACAGAGTGTAGTAGTCAAAAATGCCAATAGCACACGTGATTGTTGAGTAAAAAAGTGGACTTTCTAGCTCAGTGGTGAGCCGAGTTTGGGTTTTGGGAGTTTGGGTTGGGTTTGGGTTTGGCCCAAAGTCAAATCGCATGTGATGTTTTCTTCAGACACGTTTTTTTGTAGGTGGTTGTATTGGGTTCCTGTGGCGTAATGTCCTGCCTGAGATACTATTTCTCTGGAGCTGTACATCCTTACAGCTTGGCCTAATGCAATTTGACACTAACTCTTATGATGCTGAACTTCCTTTGTGTTTTTTCCAGTTTTTTCTCTTTACCACAGACGGAACATGCTAGATCTTTCTTCTTCTCCAAAGATGATGAACGCCTAAGAGGTATAACATGACTTAGTCACCCTCTTTTCCACAAGTTATCTAGACATTTTGGATCCTTTCAGGACTGTATCTGATACTTAATTGTTTTCTGTGTTTCTGATGTTCTTGTTAAAAATGTTGACTGTTCATATCAGCCACGTATGCCCACAAGGGTTTTGATCCAAAATATTGTGTATTTTCTTGTTAATGTCATTAATTTCAAAGTGAAAAGAGAAAACAAACAACAAAAAAAAGAAAACAAAACAACCCCTGAAGCAAAGAAAACAACAAACCAACCAAGCAAAATCCCCAAACCACAAAAACCCCAACAACCCCCGTAGGCCACCAAAGCAATTGCTTTTGATATTCTAGCCAATTTCTTGGCAGATGTGGGATAGTGGTGCTGAGCTTCTGATGAAACAAATGCTGTTTCACTGCAGTTTCTATTTTTGCCTATCAAGGAAAGCTGCCGCTGCCGTTTGTTTTTCCTAGGACGCAAGGCTGTAATAGGTAACATTTCTGCTGGAGGCCCCTGTGGTGGGGGGGGCGAGTGGGGAATATGAAGAACTTTGTTGCTGACTTTGTTGCTGTGTCGCTCA
>JAVHNF010086412.1:4075-14985 GCA_034783455.1 Micropsitta finschii
AAAAGATGTCTAATTTCATTTTTTGTGCATTTGTGTTCAGTACCTTCATCAACTTCCTTTCCATCTAGACGTGACATATCCTGAACCGTTTTAGCATCTCCCTTTGATTTCTTTTTTTTCTTTGACTAGAATAAAAATAAAACATTATCTTAATAATTACTTAGTGATCACTTGTCATAGTGATTTAGAATTAATTCTTTCCCCTAATCCCCCCAAAATACAGAGGAGTAAACTTGAATCAGATTTTCCTGAACAACTCGACATATGGATGGCCCTTTGAAAGGAGTACTAAACAATACTAATTGCTAAACATAATACCATTGAATCAACATGAAAGACTTGTGCAGTGCAAAAACGGCAGGTGAGTGGAACAATTACTTATCCTACAGATAAAGCCTGGTGGAAGAAGTTATGTTGATGGCATCACAATCGCAGAGGAAAATGGACTCTTTGGCAGGCAGATCCCACCCTGGCAAAATCTGTTTTGTGCAGAAGCAAGTATAAAATTATACATGCAGAAATAAGTAATGCCACTGACTCATTTAAAAAACAGTGGGTAAGAGAATTCCAGCTTGGAAAATGACTTCAAAACAGGAACTGTGATTAGAGTCCATGCAATAGATACACAGGATTTTTTTCCAAGGTTTTGCCAGTTATGGCTTCTTGGCTATACAAGCAGAGAAAAAAGAAGAGGAACAGAGATGACTACTTCCACAAACAGTTAGCAATATAAAGTATTATAAAGATAACACTGAGAAAAAAAAGATGAAAAATGACCAAAGATACTGGGAGAGAGTGTATTACAGAAAAACTTCAAGTTTAATCTTTTGATAAGCTGAAGTGATGGCAGATTGACCTGACTACCGAAGAACTAGACTGAAAAGCTTTTCACTATTGTATAAAGATGTAAGAACCACCAGATAAGCCTGAATGAAAAAAAAACCCAGACTTTTTAAAGAAAGATGGTTATCCATTCAAATGTTATAAGGGGAACTACTCACTGATTCACTGTTTCTGGAATATTTAAATAAGGATATTCCAAGAATGGCTGGATGTCTTTCTGGAATCCATGCTTTTGTCAGAGTAAGACTAGTAATTGTCAGCTTTATACCTGAGTTCAAACTATATGATATTCTAGTCTTAGATGTCCAAGAAGAGTGTAACAACCTTTTTAGAATTCAAAATTGGTAAAAGCTAAATTATTACTCCAGCTGCAGCTGATAACCTATGGGCCCACAATGGCATGCAGTTCATATGCCTCTTGAGTTAGCATGCCCCAAAAGTATCATGTAGCTTCAATGTAAGTACTGAAAGAAGTATAGCTTGATAGTGCAGCACCACAGATGATTTCACTGCTTATATGCAATGCTGTGCCAACACACTTATAACAGTTAGGGAACTGACTTAACTCATGGTTTACTGTACTAAGAGAACCACAATACAGATGCACCCAAACTGAATTATTGCTCAGTAGGGTACCTTTACCTACATACTAGCAACCTAACTTCTGAGAAAGTCCCCAAAAGAGAAGGGACAGTTTCAAAAGCACTCTGATAAAAATTAGTTCTAAGAATATGAACAAGCCACATTATTTGCCAGAACATGTTATAAGGAAAGAATTAAAAGAGGAAACTAAAACCAGCATGAAAAACAGTTACAAATTGCTTCTTGGAGCTCAAGCAGAGGAAAGATTACTAAGTTTGTACCTATGTCTCCCATTTTCAGCTACACTGAGAACAGAAACTGAGGTCTTGAAATCTCCCACCCACAAAGCTGTAACTACCTAACTGTCCTCTGGCACCAAGAGAACACCTGAAATTACTTCAGAAGTCTCCCAGATAGCAGTTTAAGATGACTGTTCCTCCAAGTTATGCCTCCAGTTTCTTAAATAATTAAATTAGCTTGTACAGAGGTATTGACATTAAACTGTACACTTCTCACAAAACATGGAAGCTTAACAGTTTTAAAAATAAGTTTAACTAACACTGTTATTAAAAAAGATAAAGAACTCAAATCTTGAAAATACATTTACTTTTCCTAACCTGAGTTACTAGAACCTTATCTGAAAAACCCACAAATTGTCCAATTTATTTCCACCTACCAAACTTAGTGTTGTTAACAGTCACTATCTGTAACAAACTGACAAAACCAGCAAGAGATGTTAAAGGTTACTGAGCAAGATAGCAGTGATTATTCAGAAGCATATTCAGTGTCACCTTCTGCAACACAGAAAGCTGCCAGAGTTGGCTCTGCCACCAAAGAGCACATGAGGAACTCGGCAGTCGTTAAGATGCATTGTCCTCTATGCAAGAACAATGGGAAAAAAAACCTTTCTTCCTCATCCTTAATGGTCTGTTTATTTCTAGTATTCAAGACAAGGCAGTTGTGTGTTTGCAAACAGAATGGGCAATAGAGTTTTAACATCCCAAATCTCATGCAGAATCAATTCTTAGATACACTCCTTTGCACTAAAAGAAAAAAAAAAAACAAACCAAAAAAACCCACAGAAAACCAAACCAACCAACCAACCACCAACAACGAAAACCCACAAAAACCCAAAACCCTAAGCTATGCAAGTCACTAAAATGGAAAGAAGGAAAGAAACTATTCAGTGTTAAGAGAATCATAAGCCCACAGTCACAATCCAGGTATTACTCAAAGTTTCCCCCCCAAAGTGAAGCAAGATGATACAACTTAAATTACTGAAAAACATTCAATAAATTCATACCCCCTGAAGCAGCTAAGAAATACAGAAACACAAAGGGAGTGTGATTTTCATCAAAAGCATATATTCAAGCACAAAAAATAAATAATTTATCATACTCTTCAGGTTATAGATTATATACATCCACAGATCTACACACATGCACATACTAATTAAACTCCACATTGACTTACAACACCCATTCCAAGCTCTGTGTCCCACAAAGACACACTGAATTCCTTATAATCTTCTTTGTAGGTTTATAATGTTACAAATGTAACAGATGCCCTGAGAAGCTTAACCAAATAACTGAATGGCTGTAAAGTTACCTGCTGTTTAAAGAAAGTTCTTGAGTATGCTTTTAATTGGAGGGTAGCAATCATGCTTGCCCAGGGTTCCCAAAGTGATACAAACCCATAATTAGTTAAAGAAGCTTCCTATCCATATAGTGATATTGATTTCCTGAAGCTGCAGCTTCAACTCAGTATTTTTAAACTCAGGTCACCATGTTAGCAATTTTAAGGTAAAGCTCAAGTTTAGTATTTAAACACCATACCTATTTGGAAACCTGCCTGAGATAAAGTCAAAGTTGAAAGGAAAAATATACTTATTCCTTCAAGATCAAATTTCATTACGTTCTTGAAAACTCAAAAGCAAAACAAACCACAAAATCCATCTGATGTGTGACACATGGAGAAGAGAAAGAAATGTGCAGCATGAAATTTTAAGGCAAACCCATTTCACAAAAAAGTCTATTTGCCAGTGCTAAAAATGTTTAGAGCCCTATAGCCAAGCAACAGGATACAGTCTTTTACCCAACATACTAACTCCAAAAGAAGTTATTAAAGAATAGTCAACTCAAAGCTCAAATGAGCTAAACAAATTACATCATGCAACTACTGTTTTCTGGCTGTTTATGCATAATCATTTTTCCAATACTCCTCAGTACAGTTAGAACAAATGCATTTTGTTCAAGAAAATAAATCAGAAATCTGTGACAGCAGGAACATTTCATGCACAACGTTAGCAAAAGAACAAACCCAGAAATTACTGTCAAAGGCCTATCATAAATATATTCATATTGCCTACAAATGATAGCATTTATGATAAGGCCAGGAGATAAAAGTCCTCACAGTGAAAAAAAACCCCAAACGACTGCCATTAGTATGGTTACCTCTTAAAGCTACAGACCAAGCTTTTACAAAACGTTCTTAATGTAGCTGTTCTATTTGTCTAACAGAAAGCGCACACCAGACTTCAAAGCTCGTATTTGTCATCAGAAATTAAGAACTCTAATCACTAATGGCTACATCTCACAACAGAAATAAGCAGACACATGGTCTTAATTCTTTGAATAGTAGTCCCCACTTGTTAGAGCACAAGCTACTTAACAATACTAACATTACACTGCACCTCCAGAGAAGCCCACAAAGATGAAAAACAAACTTAATTTCTGCAGACTTAGCATCTTCACAAGGTGAACAGGGGTATTAGTATTTAGTGGGGGGTGGGAAGGTGGGTTTGCTTCATGCAAACATTCCATGATAAGGCATGACTCAGAAGAAAATACTACTTCAGGTCTTTCCAGCACCAAATCAGATTAGTATTCCTCACAGTAAGAACTATGCCTCTTTACTCATGTCAGTAACAAGATTTCAAATCACAAAATTATTAGCTATTGAAATAACATGCACTAAACTTTGACATTGTCATTTCATATCCACAACTCACCTTTTCATTCTTCTTTTCTGTGTCCACAGGCTGCTTTATATTTTCCTTACGGACAGCATGTATTACTTCATCCTCAGATACATCAAGGAAAGACCGTCCATTGGGCTGTGTAAACAGTAAGTGTGAATAATAATGAATTTGGAGAAAGCAGACTCTCACTGAAATGCAACTATTTGGTGATTGAACAACGCTTACAAGATTAATGAGTAAAGCAGACAGAATCATGGATTGGTGCTCAAAATACCTACTGCAGTTCTGTATTTACCAAACACAGAAATGAGAAAGAAAAGAAAACAGGTCTCCTCATTTCATCTCAACATTGTTCAACACAGGAATTGCTTCTCAAAAGGTAAATTTCTGAAAGTTACCAGCTTTCAGAACAGCTACAAAGGACTGCAGCGGTTCTTAAAACCGATTCAGAACAGCTACAGTGGCATGTGCCATAAACTGTCTAATTAAACGAACAGATTTACCACACTGCAGCAGTTCAGCAACAGGCTGAATTCTTAAAAACAATTTTTACCTAACCAAATTTCTGCTATTTCTACCTATGCATATCCCTCACAGCTCATTTCCTTCACAAGTTAAACTTCATAGTAGAACTTCATAGTAGTCAAACACAAAGCATGACTAAGCATGACAACCCATTGTCCTTTTCAGACAGAGTTGATTATAGATATTATATTAGTCTACCATTTTCCCCTCACATAATAAAGGAAAGAAGATTAGCATGTATTAACATAAAGTTAAAACTCTGGGCAGTTATTAAATTAGTCTTTAGTAATACAGGCATACACCCTAGCCCACATATTCCCTATGCAGAAATGTTAATAATATTTAAGTAAAGTTTATTGTTAACAAAAAGCTATGACTGAATCCCATTCATGATGATTAAAGACTGAAAATTTAGACATTAAGCATACATAACGACTTCATAGTTATTTTAATTTCTGCAATTTCTTTTAAAATAAAGCCTAAACTACATTATCTTTAGTTATGCTTGTTATTAAAACCCCCAAAGTTATTTTAACTCTGCATCACATAAACCTGATTGCCTTTAAGTAAAACAAAGGCCATGTACAAATTCGTGTGACTTATTCAAGTACCAGATCTAATCCTCAATTTAACCGGCACAGGTTTTTAAGTCTTGCCATGTTATATTATGCTTACAAATCACCCTTGGCATGACTTCACCACTGCATAGCATAGTATTGCTTACTGAAGTTAGACAGCATGCCAAGTTCTTATTTTCTAACTATTAATAGAAATTGAAAGATCAGGTCACCTAAACCTTCTTCTTCTGCAACAACCAGTTTAAACTAGACCTTTTCGTATCTAAGATACAGCACATTTCCATGAGCGTTCTGAAATGAAACATATCTTACAGATCTGGGTCCCAAACCTCCAAAAGTGCCCCTCAGAAAAGATCACAGTAGTTTATTCCACAGGGATACTGAAGACCTGATAACTCAATGTTGAAAAAAACCTCACTGCCAAAAATCGGTTCTGGAACCTGTCTATTTTCTCCAGATTCTGCACAGCAATGTTATTAGTGGTGTGATGTCTTTCAATTCACGTTGGTATCCCTGATGTTTAAGATCTTAAGCTGAAGATAGAATTGCTATTTCTAAGTTATTTATCCGTAGAGTTAGGTAACAGACTGTTGCATCCAATATTGGACTTGTGTAAAAAATGTTTACAGCCAACTAACCTTTTTAATTCTGTACCTTGCTTCTTTGCTCTTACATACATACATTAAAGTGAAAACTACTTTTTTAATTCCTCTCATAAATTCAACAGATAAAAGTTTTAATCTTTAATTTAAAAATAAAAAAAAATCCCTCTCAGCTCTCTCTGAAGCAATAAACTAATTCATGTCCATTACGAACCCTCTGGAAAAATTCATCCACATGACTCTTTTAAAATGCTGTCTGATCATCTGATCATGTAAACAACCATTAGAAATAGGTTTAAAAAATTGAACTTTGAGACATCTCTCCCCAAATGTATCCCTGAATTGTAAGTCTCCTTTTCAGTGGAAGCTTTCAACATCCATTTTCTGCCCACAGATGAATCATAGAATTTTAACAAAAAATCATATGACTGTTTTTGGTTATACAAATTAACAGTAACAGAGGGAGGAAAGAAAAAAAGCTTCCTATAGTATTCAGAAACATTTCTTCTAAAAAACAACTACAGCCAAAAAGACTAAGTTTAAAACTTTATAGTAATGTCTTAAACATCCACTGGCAATATGAATTCATTCAAATTGTGCAACTTATTATTTGCCATTTTAATTTCCTCAACCCAAAAGCTACAGGAAAGGTGCAATAAGGCAGAAACAGTGCTGTTAATAACACTACTGAGTTCTGAACACATTTCTTGCCTGCTGATCTTAAAATCCCAGTATTTAAATAAAACATTTTCACATACATTCACTTGAAGGCATTAAGATAATCCAGAAGTAGAATAAGTTTTGCTTAGACTGTTAAAATGAAAAACACTGTTCTTTAAATATGGTACAGTGCAACAGATACCTCAGTTTCACAACTTCAAATGGCAGAAATGAAATTGCTAGTGTTTGGGTCTTACAAGGCTGTATTAACCAAAGTCCTTAGTTACACATTATAAAGATATGTCTACTTAGAACATCTTTGGCAAATGAAAGAATCTGTTTACCAGTACCATTTTCTGTAAGCTTCTCTGAAGAAACTTTTCTCTGAGCAGTGAAGAATGCTAGAGCCCTACTTTTCCTGCAATTTGACAATTAACATATACGTAAATCCAAATTTGAGTACCAGCTGGAAGTACAAAAAAGTCTTTATGGAGTGTATTTTCAAGTGCAATAAGCTTAAACTAGTCATAGCCTGAAAAGTTCTTCCAAGCAGACCAAGTAGCAAACTCTCTCGAATGCAAATGCATTAGTAAAAGTGCAGCCTCTGCTGTCCAGGTGTGCTTCAAACCGTAACAGGAACATAGTCAATTTGGTATTTTCTGGATCCACAAATAGATGATGGCATGAGTGGCTTTCTAAAGCATTAGCACAGTATGCAAGATGGGTACTCTCAAATTTCTGTAGTGTTTTGCAGATTGCATACAATGCACATAAAACCAGTCTCACCTTTATCTACTGAAGGTTTGAGAAGCACAGCAATTGTTTAGAATGGAGATGAATTAAAATTAAAGCCGAAGTAATCTTTTTAAAGAAAAAGAAGCCTAAATATATGCTAAACCATTTCAGGTTGTTTTGTTTTTTTTTTCCTTCCTCAGCGAATAAACAGCACCTCATAGTTGCTACTGTATCCATCCAATGCAATGCTGTTCAACTAAACTTATTTTACTAAAAATACCAGACAAGCTGCACCCTACCTATGCAGAAACTGAATAAAGCCACATGCAAAACACAGCAATAATACTCTTCCTCAGAAAGGGTACAGTGAAGAACATTTCTGATCCTGCCTGATGAGTTACGCATTACCTGCCATACAATGAGCTCAGTAATTCTCTATTAAAGTAACCCTACAGCTTTTAATTAGACATCTGTAGTGTGCTCTTTAATGCTACAGGCCAGTTGCTCTAAGCTTTCTGAAATGCCCACAATGGAAATCTAAACCCTGGCACAGCAAACCTTGTAGTAAATCTACTGATAATAGGCTTACTCTTTTCCCTTCACAGAACCTCAGCAACAGCATCATAGCACACAGAAACACAAGACAAAAATGACTAGGCAGCAATCAGTATGAATTTTTGCTGCATCTTTAGATTTCCAATATTATTTTGAGAATTTTTTATGTGAAAGTTGGGAAACACGCTTATACAGGCCTCTGTGAACTTCTTTTGGAAAATGAGCAAAACGCAAGTCTATTAAACTTTGCCACTGATACAAACTTATTTGCATCGCAGTTAATGATTTCAGTTGGTACCTTCTTTTTTTTGTTTAAAGGTTTCTTTTTTCCTAACACAGAAATAATGAACAGAGTACTACAAAACCAGCTATAAACATATTAACAACACAGATTGACAGCTGAAAAACTATTTTACTCTTTATGGAAATATTTGCTCTTACACAGCCTTAACTTTACTCTTGAATAAACCAAGCTTAAAAGAGCATGAATATTTATATTCACCCAAAATGTCAGTTAGTTAAGTTCTATATAAAATTAATACAAACTTTGCTTTATGAAGCCCTGCACTACAGAGTATTGTCAAGTTAGCAGTGCATCTACCTCTTTATCTTTTGTTGGGACAGGTTTTTTTAATGTCTTCAATGATGACTTGCAAGAGCTCATGCTTTGTTTTCATACTGGAGTTCAAAGAAAATAAAATAAGGAAAATTAAACTGTTTCTAGGATTAGTCTTCATTTTCAAGAAAGCATAATAGATCTACTAAATCTTGAAGAATTTGCTGGTCAAGATGGCCAAAAAAATTGCATCTTCAACATGCCTTCTCCAAAATGGAGACCTAGCTACACTACAAAGATTCTGACTCACAGTGCTTCCTCTTCTTGGTGCTCTGCATTCAGTCTCTTGCAACTTCCAGAATAAACTTCAGTAGTTCACTGCTCAAAGACAGACTGGTACTGTACACAAGCATTTTCTCTTCTTGTAAGATATTATAGCCTTAAATTCTCATTAGAAAACATACCCTAACTTCTCAAGTCTTAATACTGCCTAATTCAAATGAAGGTACAAACCCATTTTCTCTGCCTTTTCTTGGCATTAGGGAAACAATTCAGGTTTTACAGAGCAAGATATAATTAAAAGATGTAGTTGTAACAGGCAGGAGACATCTGCTGCACTTTCATTCCTATAATCCGTTTGGACATAAATAGGATTACAAACATACTAACAATACAAAAGCTATAGAAGCAATCCTTTTGCACCCCCAAACTAAAATACAGTAAGACAGTTGATAATATCTGCATTTTACTAATTTTCTCATGAAGTGTACACAAAGAAAAGTTCCCATACAACATGCCAAGGACTGAGAAAAAAGGCAGGAATGATCTGTTTCTACAGGGCTGCTAAGACACAGATTTCCTTATTAAAGGAGATGATCCTTACTGAACAACTAAATCAGACATATACCTACTGAGGCAAGCTCACAAGATCGACGTTAGCATGTTCCATCAAAGACACTGTGAAAAGCCTTACTCAAGTTTGAATCATCACAGCATTTATGGGGCTTTACAATGATGCTTCCAATAGTCTACACCTGCCTGTACTGCAATTCCTGACTTGAAATTCTAAGCCATGCTAAGGTCTCCATTATTTGTTCCTAACTCTGAAAGCACTCGATGAAAAATAACAAAAAAATATGCTTTCGTGTAATTATTCTTTCCATTAACAAGCTTCTAAGAAGAAACGAGCTTTTTTCTCATCACCCTGGACTATTAACGTGTCATTTCTGCATGTGCGCGCTGCTCCTCCAGGTTTCAAAGCAACAGAGTAACCCAGAACGACACAAGACAGCTCCAGAGAGATAAGTCAGGACCCCCCACATCGCCTCCAAGGGCAAAGAGCACCCAGGTGAGCCGCACGCCGGTTCAGGGGGAGGAGCTCTACGGCCTCCAGACCCTGCAGCCAGGCCTCCAGCTCTTCTCACCAGTGCCTGTTGCCCGGCAGGAGTTTCACCGAGCAGGGGGCACAGGGGACAAGGCCTGGAGAGAGGCACACCCGGCGCTCGGGGCCGCTCGCCAAACGCGACTTCCCCCTCGCCGTCCCGCAAGCGACCCACCGCGCGCGGCCGGTGCCACTGCAAACCGTCCCCATCCTGTCGCTGTCAATGAGCCTTTCATGCCCCTCCCTCACAGGCGCCCGGACCCAGCCGCCTCCCGCACCCCACCGCGTCCTTCCGCCGGAGCGGCGCGGCCCGAGCGGCCCCCGCAGCCCCTCTCACCCGCGCTGTTTTCTCCGACAGCTTTTTCTTGTTTCGCTTCCTCTGCTCGTCGCCCTTCAGGTGCAGCTGCCCGGGGCCCGGCCCAACCGCCTTGCCCTGGCCGCCGCCGGCTGTCAGGCCAGCGCTGGCTGCCTCGTTACTCTTCCTCTCCGCCGCGATACGCGCTGGCTTCCTACGGAGGCTGCCACCGCAGGTCACGGCCAAGAGCAGCCCCAGCAGTCCCAGCCCCAGTGCCGCCGGGACCACTAGGGCGAGCCAGGTAGGCAGGCTCTGCGGGTCGAGGCCCAGCTCGAGGCCCAGCTCGGCACGCAGCAGGCCCAGACCGCCAGACAGGACGTCCCGCACCCGTGCCGCCACCTCCTCGGCCTGCTGGGCCACCGCCTCCTGCCAGCTCCTCGCAGCCATCGCGGTCCCCTGCCCCGCAGAGGCCCAAACCGGGCGGGGCGGCGAGGGAGCGCTCAAGCTGAGCGCATCGCGGCCTCGGGAGAGTCGACCTCTCCCGCCCGAACCGGAGCCCCCGGGGGCGCGTGTGGAGGGGGGACGACGGGACACGAGCACAGCCTCGGCGGGACGCAA